>CM038226.1:8219274-8378373 GCA_021442155.1 Cymbidium sinense
CATGCCTGCATGAATACATGTTATCAACGGCAGAGGGGCAAGTATCATCGCAGATGCACCTAACACTACCTCGCACCGAGTGCCGCTTTGGGAGGGTCATGACTGCTAGAAGAAAGATGCTTGTGATTTCTCATGGTTGGAGTAGTGTCTCTAGGGAGATCCACTATCATGGGGACTGCAGAACTATCCCCTTCTCCCTCTATAACTGCTACTGTCACTGGCTCTGGTGGTGGTGGTACGACCATGATGCTATGTGGTTGCCACTCCTTCTTCATCAAGACTGAGGTAGGAGGTCGAGTAGGTGAACTCATCCTCACCTCAATTGGTGGAGTAGATGAAGTGAGATCCTTTAGCCTTAGCCGGATCACCAAAGGGGCTTTCTTCTCGATATTATCTTTTGTGCCTTTGTAGGCGCGATGGATGGTGGGACCTGAACTGGTGATGGTGGGTGAAGAGTGGATTGGATAACACCAGGTTTACCCTCATTAGGGCTTTCCCCATATGACTGTTGGTACATGTCAGCGCTATGTTATCTGTCCTATCGGCCCTGGTGGCTTAGTGATTGGGAAAATCAACTAGGGTAGGTCACCGTCCTAGCAAACCTCCACGCTCCCCTCCTGACCGATTGCTACTTGGTCTTCTAATGTTTTGTCACTATGAATGTGCCTAGTAACACTCCTAGGGATGATCAACCTCAAGTCAAATAGCGTACCAGAATTTGAACGTCTGTGTACTCTACCTACTTGCCGTAATACTGTCCATAGACTGGCATAGGACTTCTTCCAGTCCCTAGCCAGAATCTCAAGGTATATAGGAGGTGGAGGTAATGCAGCTATCCTCTGATAGTCCTCATCTTCATCTGATGCTAAGAGGGGATGAAATTGGTTGCTAGTAAGTAATGGGAAAACCTCACGAGGAGAACCCTCCTCTACAATGTGGGATGCGACATCCATCTCCTGGGCGGCACACTCGTGGTGCAACTTGATCTTGTGGCTCCTGTTACATCACTGTGTATGGCATTGTGTATGGCTGAGCAAAGTGGTGTGAGAGCTAGATCCTACCTCGAAGGTAGGGGAGGCTATCTCCGAAGCCAAGATAGCCTTTTCCTTAGAGGGGACCAATGAGGAGGTGCTAGCATGCACCTGAGCGGCAATGAGAACAATTGATTGAGTAAGAACTAGACTGATTGGCAGAGCCTCAACTGCCTTCCTTTTAGGTAAGGATACTTGCTGTCAGAAGTCAAGTCGATGCGGATGACTGGCTTCTGCCTAGCCACCTCATCTTGGCTAACAATGGTGAGGGTCTCCCTCTCACACTTGATGTGGGCTCCCTCAAATCCTCAGCTAAAAACACTAGATGGGTGGAGTCAGTCTGAGGGAGGCTTTCCTGATCCAGGACCAAATCCATCCTGAAGGAAAAAGTGAACACAAACTTCTAAGAGGCCATGTGCGAAGACTACAAAGACTTTACTGACTGCTCTAAGCTGTATGTCTGCATTTGTTGAAATGTAACTTATATCAGATTCCTACCTTGATATTTGTTCCACACAAGTAACTGAAGTTTAGAGTTTTAAATCCACACTCAATAATTCAAATATGTTAAGTGGGTTCATTGAGAGATTTAGATGTTTTGGAGGAGAGTATTTTACCATTTGATTATTTTTTTTAGAACCCATACTCAACCAATTTAAGTAAGTTGGGTAGGGTTCAAAATTTTGAGGAGAGATTTCTTTCTTTTTGGAGATTGTTTGTGTTTTATGTTTCTTGTTTGAAAATATGGATAGTTTGAAAGAACCTCTACTTAGAAAATTTGGGTATGCTAAGAAGAGGTTGTGATTATGTGTTTCAAATATTTTTTTGCTTGTGAAGATTTGATTGTGTGATATTTTGATTTGAAAATGATATTTTTTACTTAACAAATTTGGTATGTTAAGTAGAGATCACATTTGTTTGATTTGTGAGATTTGTTCTCTTGAAGATAGGAGTCCCACTTAACAAATTTGGATATGTTAAGTGAAAGCCCCAAATATGTTTGAGATATGTTTGTGTTTTTTTTTTTGAAAATGAGACTCTCACTTAATAAATTTGGTATGTTAACAGAAAGCTCAAGTGTGGTTGATATGAAAAATTGGAGCCTTATTTAACAAATTTGGTATGTTAAAATAGGGATCAAATGTGTGTTCAAAAGAGACACTCACTTAACAAATTTGGTATGTTAAGTGAAAGCCTAAATGTGTTTGATTTGTTTTTTGAGAATGGGATTCCCACTTAATAATTTGGGGTGTTAAGTGGAAATCAAAGTATGATATGACTTGAGAATGGGATTCTCACTTAACAAATTTGGTATGTTAAGTGGGAATCTAATATGGCATTTTGTAGTTCTTACTTAACAATTTTGATGTGTTAGATAGAACAAAACATATGCTTTGAAAATGAGACACTTGCTTAGCAATATTGGATATGCTAAGTGAAAGCCTAAATGCTTTTTTCTTTGAAAATGAGATCCTCTCTTAACAAATTGGAATTGTTAAGTGAAAGTCAAATTTTATGTTTTGGAAATGAGCCCCCCACTTAACAAATTGAAATTGTTAAGTGAAAGTCAAATTTAAGATTTTAAAAGTGAGACCTCCACTTAACAAATTGAATATATTAAGTGAAGATCAAATGTTTTGAAAATGAAGCCCCACTAAACAAATTGAAATTGTTAAGTGAAGGTCAAATCCATGTTTTGGAAATGAGACTCTCACTTAACAAATTAAGATTATGAAGTGAAAGTCAAATTTTATGTTTTGAAAGTGAGACCCTCACTTAATAAATTAAAATTGTTAAGTAAAGATCCAATTCATATTTGAGAATGAGACTCTCACTTAATAAATTGAAATTATTAAGTGAAGATCAAATACTTGGTTTGAAAATGAGACCCCCCACTTAACAAAATGAAATTGTTAAGTGAAAGTCAAATTTTATGTTTTGAAAATAAGACCCCACTTAACAAATTGAAATTGTTAAGTGAAAAAAAATCAGATTTTATGTTTTGAAAATGAGACCCCCACTTAACAAGTTCAAATTGTTAAGTGAAATTCAAATTTTATGTTTTGAAAATAAGAACCCACTTAACAAATTGAAATTGTTAAGTGAAAATCCAATTTTATCTTTTGAAAATGAGACCCCCACTTAACAAGTTGAAATTGTTAAGTGAAAGTCAAATTTTATGTTTCATTCAAATAGAGACCCTCACTTAATAAATTGAAATTATTAAGTGAAGGTCAAACTTATGTTTGATTCAAATAGGGATCCTCACTTAACAAATTTAGATATGTTAAGTGGGAATCAACATGGCATGATTTTCTTTTGAAAAGAACCTCCATGTAGCAATCATGGAGGGGTTTCGATTTTGTGATTTTTTGAGTTTCTGGAAAGGTGCTTTTTGAAAGTATCATTTTTGTGAAAGAAATTATTCCCTTTAAATTTTATGATGAACCTTACCTCACCAAGCTAGTGGTGAGGAGGTTCTAAATTTTATTATTTTCCCTTTCATTGATAAGTTATGTTTTCACCTATTGGGGATCCCAACAGGGGTTTCAAAACCTACACTGACTGAGGTCCTAAAATCTAAAGGATGTTGGCTAACGTTGCTTAAGAGTGAAATAAGCTAAGTGACGATGAAAAGAAAGATAGTCTAAGACTCATATGAAATATAAGTCCACTATCGATGTTTAGAGACAACACTCATCTACTAGAGATGGAGATAGGAACCATCCCCAGCGAAGTCCATAGAAAAAATTTGTAGTGGTTATTATTTTTGTTTGGATGTGTTTATCTGAGGGGACACCACATAGATCCACAAATGTATTCATTAGGGTGATCGGGTACAATATTAAGGAATAATGTACTATCTCGAAAGATAGAAGTCATTGTGGTGACAATTTTTATATTCTTTTATACATTTCTTACCTTCATCTATCCCCTCTCCCTTTTGGGAAAAGAAGGATAAATGAAAATAGAAATATATAAAAGTTATTCACCTTGTTGGGATGCCATGTAGATCTACAGATGTTCTTATTAAGATGATCGACACATTGAGAGAGAGTGTACTATCTCAAAGATAGAAGTCACCACCGCATAAATGGACCTAATCACCAATAAGGACTCTTAAGGACAATAAGATATGTACCATAGATTCTTCCCTACTTTACATGGAAAAGTAAAGTAAGGTTTATTTTAAACCGGGTTCGTTAAGTTTCCTATAGGGACAAGCCCTCATAGTTAATTACATCCTAAGGGATGCGATCCCTTAGGAATACTCCCGATTAAGGATAAATGATCATTGTAGTCAAAGATTTCAATAGGTAGGACTATCAATCGAATCTTATTTTGGAAGATCAAATGGGATTGATCAAAGAGAGGAGTTATTATTGAACCCAAAATGAAGATAAGTAGGAGATGCCCATTGATGCTAGAAACCTAGAGCATCTCAAACTATCTATGGTTGGGCTTTACATTTTGAAATTGATTTAATTTGTTTGAGTTGAATTTTTCATTAGAAATTTAGGACTTATGATTCCATAACACAAGATTAAGGAAATGCCGAGGTGAGGATTTATGCTTATGGTCCCACAAAGGAGAAGCAACCTCATAACCTAAATCTAGGGAGCTTTGGCGAGGGCCAAAAGCACAACCTAAATCTAAGGCAAAATATGGGTATTTGGTTTGCCTCCACAAGAGAGGACAAACCACCTGACTATTTGGACTTACAACCACCTGGGGGTGGTTGCCAACTAACTCCTCCTAGGATTTTAAATTCATGTAGGCAATTCATTTATTTTATGCAAGATAGATGGGCTATTATTTATTTAGAAAGAGACTAAGTCCTTAAACTCACTCCCTAAAGAGACTAGATCATGTAAGGGCATGCTTCAAATGACCTAAATCTAATGCAATTCAGATTTCATTTTATTTTCATTTTTGGACAATCATTTTGACTCGGGCTAATAGGATTTATATGCCTAATGCATGAGAAATGAGATTATTGGCCAAAATCAGTGAGAAGGGAGGAGGTGTGTTTCCACCATGGCTCTCAAAGGTCAAAGAAGTTTCTCGCAAAGGTGGAAGTCCTCAATGAAGAGTGAAAACAATATGTTGTTCATGATGTTATAAGAAGTACTCATCCATAAGGGTTGCTAATTCTTTTTTCTTGATTTTAGCCTAAGCTTTAGGTGAGGTTATGAGTTCTTTATTTTTAGTTTTGAATTGTTAAATTTGGTAGAAGATTTATTTTTTCCTAAGAGCCTAATCCACATCCAGACCATACATAAAGTAAGAAAGAAACTAGGAAAAGGATGCCACTTAATGCACAAGTTAAATAAATCATCAATCAATTTATAAAGCTAATCGTAAAAGAATAAGAGGTCATTGTGATCGGGTACCACGGCAAAAACCCAAAAAACAAATTGGGTTCGATCTACCTTATATAACCCAAATTACAAATGAATTACATACAATTAAGCAAGGAACTCATTATTATGGGGGTCTTCAAGCTTCATTTCTTCATTCATCTTTTCTTCATTCTTCTTTTTTTTCTTCCTTCTTCTTTGGTTCCTTCTTTTGAATCGTTGGAAGGTGGATTTTCCAAAGGCTTCACATGTTGCATAAGATAAGATCGTATGACCAATGTTCATCCTTGTCCCCATATAAATCATTCCAAAATTCTAATTATAAATTTACATGAAAAGGAAAAGTAAATCTAGCTAACAACTTTAAAATAAATGTTAGTTAAACAAATCACCAAATCCTAAGTATGTATATTGGACTTATCATCCCACACATGGGTGACTAAGTCCACCTGTCCTATTGGATTATGCTTAGGTGTATAAGCCCCTGCACATCATAAGAATTTATATTTTTATTTATTATATCGCACCTTAAGCACAATCCCCTACAGAAGACAATGGTTAGACTAAGATCGCCCTACAATTCATTCTACACACATACATCTTAACATCTAGACTAAAATATATATCACAAAATAAAAGCAAGAAACAAATCATACACCACCCTAACCTAAAGTTAGAAGTGATGACTTAGTCTAACGTGTGTGCTTTGGAGGTTTATCTGATATGCTTAGCTATGGATTTAAGTTAGAACTTTCAAAGTGTGAAAAAAGTTCAGCTTAAAGGAGGGTTTCATTTAAATGATTTAATTATTTTGGGTTGATTTTATTTTATGTTTTGATTAGGTTTAAATGAATCATACAATTAATTACTAAGTTATAAAGAGAGAGAAAGAGAAGAGAACTTCTCTTTCTTTCCCTAACTTAAGTAATTTCTAAAGTGGATTCATATTTTAGTTTCATTTAGTGAATATTTTATTAAGTGTTTTAATTAATCCTAAGTTTAGATGAACTCTAAACAAATCCACTCAAAAAGAAAGGCATTTTAAGATTAAATAAAATGAACTAAATTCACAAAATATACATAACTTCATTTCTTTCCCAACATGTATAACATGCAAATGAATGGGTCCTAAGCATATCTATACACACAAATGAGAATGTTTAACACACTTTATGAAGCATGCTAAGTGATTCATTTAAGAAAATTTGAAAGTTTATGATGCATGATTTTCATTAAGTAGCAAAGGGGGTTTCTTATCCAACTTTCACATGCACATATGAATGTATGAAAGGCATAAGTGAGTATGACACCATTGTTAACCCGAGGTGTAATTTACAAGAGCTACTTAGGGCTACTTAAATCCTCACAACCTCGGGGTTGTTCAGACTAATATACCACTTTCTTTAAATATAAGCATGTGAATAAAAGAAATGAATGGAAAAGAAAGAATGCAAAAGTTGGTGTTAGTTGATTTATTTTTGTTTATGCAATTTATATGTGCAAGCATAGGTATCCTTCTTAAGTGATAGTATAGGAATGAATAGGATATGGAATTAGGCAAGTGTTAGGTTCTTTTCAAATTAACCATACATCTTTAAATCTATTCAAAACTATACATAAAGAGAAGAGAAGGAAAACCTACACTAAGCACATCCTTATATTTTACTCACATGCAAGCATATAATTAAGATATAAGTAACATAGTTTTAGTTTTGATAATTGATTCATATGTTTTGAAAATAATTTGAATTTAATTGATAATAGCCACTCATATTCTAACTTTAGCCAACACATGCAATTTGACATAAAGGAAAACATTTTCATTTTAAATTTGATTTTTGAAAAGCATGGATGCATGGAACCACATGACATACATATTTAGCATGTTGGGGAAGAACTAAAGCAATGAAAGCATGTAAACACATTCACTTTAATTAAATCCTAAAGATAATCTTATGAAATAAGAAAACATAAATCAAAGTTTATTTAATATGATTTTTTGTTTGACTTTGAATTTGATTTAATTTTGAAAATGTGAATTGAGTTTTGTTCCTAACCCATTCCACATGTGTTTGATATTTTTTTTATTTTTTAGATGATTAGATTCATTTTATACTCTGATTAGGTTAAGGTATGATTTAAACATGTCAATTAACCCCTACCTACACCACCTTAGCATAGTTAACCAAATAATTATGAGCCAAGATGACATAAAATGTCACAAGGAATTTAAATTTGCAATGCACCTAGGAAGAAAGGGGCTTAATGCCATTTGGCTTATGATTAATGATTAATTAAGCTAAGGGGTTTAACTTAAGTAATTTCAAAACACCCCTCACACATACAGTTGAGTTTTGATTTCCTTAATTGAACAGGCTCTTGACCACCTAAGCATCTACTCAAAGTAGATTAATTAAGTTTTGAAAAGTTTTAGAATTTTAAGAAATTAGTTAAGAGGTAATTAGTGAATTAATTCTTAATTAAGAGAGGATTAAGAAAGAAAAAGGGGGGTGGGTAAGGAATGAAAGCCCAAAATTATTTCTAAAATTCTATACACTGAAACAAACCTTAATCAACTTCAACAAGGGATTAAAACACTAATCTAATCATTAATTATCCTTAATTACATAAAAGGAGTAATTAGGAAATGAATTTGCAATTCCCCAATTAAGCCACTAATAAATCCAAGAAAAAAATTAGGGAGGCGAAGTCATCCCCAAAATATACTCAAGAAGTTTGAGATTAATCAGTGGATTAATTAGGGAGATTAAATAAGGTTTCAATAAAACCAAAATTAGAAAGATAAAAATCAAAATCTATTAAAACTAATTTTAGAATATTCTAGATTGAATTATCTTTCAATGGCACTTTACCTCATATTTTTTAAATTTTTCTTTAGAGAGATATGAATTTTTGAGGTTTAAAAGATTAATTAGAATTATTTAAACACTAATTAATCTCATAATCCTCTCGGTGCGCCACGCAACAACTGACTTAGATGCACTTTCCATGCGTCTAGCGCTGAGTGGTAACTTAAGTGTCACGCCATAGCGCCACATTGGGCTAGGGTTGTTTGGTCTGTTAGAAGCTTGCACATGGTAAGTTTGGGCTGGGAGTGGAGTGGTAACCTCCATGTGCTTCAAAACAAGTGGAGGAGGTTTTCCATATGGCTAATTTGAGCCATGTGCTCAATTTTGGCCTTGGGTCAAGTTGGGCTGATTCAAACCCATTGGGTTGGGTGCACCACCCTCATAAGATTTACTTGACCTATTAGGAAGGTATCAAGTTGGTATGAAGAGGACTTGACCAAATTCCCCATGCATTTGACCAAAATTTGTTCTATGGCCTAGGGGTAGAATGATCATTTTGCTGATTTTGAATTTGGATATATTGGGTATGTGGAAAAAATAGGTTTGGCCAAGTTTCATTGGATTTGGAGTTCATTTGGTATGGTTTGGCTCATGTTGACCCATTTAGGTCAAAAATCAACAGGTCAAGTTGACCAATTGGTCAAATTGAGTCAAACTAAGGGTTGTCAAGTTCATATGACCATTTGAAATATTTTGGTGGCTTTGGTTTGATTCAATTTGGTTTAGTTTGAATTTGGTTCATATGACTTCATTTTGGTCAAATGGGTCAAGTTGACCAATTTGATCCCTTGACCTATTTGAGCTTCATGGGTAGGTTTAGGTTTGGTTAGTCATATGATGTAGATTGATATATTTGTTTCCAATCAATTTTGGTTAAGTTTGAATTTGGCTCAACATGACCATTTAGGTCAATTGGGCTAGGTTGGGTCTAGTTGGCCAGTTGAGGCTTCGGTCAAGTTCAACAAGTGATTTGGAATGAACTTGACTCATTGGTTTCAATCAATTTGGCTCTGATCAAGTTTTGGCACATTTTAACTTTTTAGGCCCAGTTGGGTCAACTTGGGTCAAGTGGTCAATTGGGCTAGGTTAGGCTCAAATGTTGACTTGGTCAAGTTCAAACAGTGGTCATGAATGAACTTAGATCAATGGTTTCAATCAATTTGGCTTATGGCAGATTTTGGCTATGTTGGGTTTCATTTTGACTAAGTGTTGACTTGATCAACCCTTTGGTTTGACTTGGTTTAACCTAATTTGATTGATTGATCATCTTATGATGATTGTTGATCATGATGAGAGGCATAGGTGAGTTTGATTTAATCCAATTTGGTTAGGATTAGAATTTGGCTCATAAGAGTACTTTAGGTCACTTTGGGTCAAGTGAGCCTAAATAGGACAAATGGCTTGGTCAAAACTTGATTTGAGTTTGATTGAACTTGTATATGGACTTATGATTGAAATATAAATCCATCTGTAAGTGGTTTGAAGTCAAATAGGTTTTGATTCATTTGAGAATTTCATATTCAAAGGAAGAACATGAATAGATTTGGGGTTTGATTTTTGAATTGGAATTTGGTTTAGTGATTGAAGCTTGTATTTATATTTGGATTCATGATTGTAGAGTTGATTGAATCATGAAGGAAAATCAAGAGTTTGTCTTGATTTGAATTGATTTGGCTAAGTTCAAGATTTTGACTTGAAAGGCTTAGGTTAGATTTTGAATAGATTTGAGTTTGATTTTTGGAAATGGTTTTGATTATTTGAATTTATATTTCATTTATATATGTGAATATAAATGAGAATATAAATGGATTATGTGAAAATTTCAAGGATTTGAAGTGATTTGCTCATTATCTAGGCTAAGTCTTTAAGAGAAGATTTAAGGAACTTAAAAAAGATTTGGAATTTTTTGAATTTGAATATTTGAATTTGGTTTGATTGACTTATGTTTATATTTCATTTATATATGTGAATATAAATGAGAATATAAATTAGTTATGACAAAATCCCATGAATTTGAATTGATTTGAACATGATTTAAGCTAAGTCCTTAAAAGGGAAATTATGGACTTAAGAAGGATTTTAAATTTGGAATTTAATTTTTGGATTTGATTTGATTGATTTGTATTTATATTTCATTTATATATGTGAATATAAATGAGAATATAAATGAGTTATGAGAAAATCTCATGAGTTTGAATTGATTTAGATTTGATTTTGGCTAAGTCTTTAAGAGGAACATTAAAAGACTTAGAAAATTTTGGAGTGTGGAGCTTGAATTTTGAATTTGATTTGATTGATTTATATTTATATTTCATTTATATATGTGAATATAAATAAGAATATAAATGAGTTATGAGAAAATCTCATGAGTTTGAATTGGTTTGATCATGATTTTGGATAAGTCCTTAAGAGAATATTAAGGACTTAAGAAAGATTTGGACTTAGGAATTTCATTCATGGGTTTCAATTATGGATTTCAATTATGGATTTCAATCTCATGGAGTTGATTTGAGTTTGAAGAAAATCAAATAAGATTGATTTGGAGTTTGACTTGAAGGAAGGAAGGTGAGGAGTAGCTCAAGCTAAGGGTAGGCAAATTTTTTTAACACCCCTAAGGCATGACCTATTCCTATGGCTAACTCTTCTAAGTCTCTAGGGCTAGGTTGAGTGTCCACCAAATCACTAGATGTGTCTTAAGACTAAGGATCCCTTAAAGTATAAGAGAAGTTCTATGTCTAAGAAGGAGGGGTTGAGAGCTCATTCTAAAAATGATGTCAACAAAGGGCGCTCGATAGGTGTGGTGTGACTGACAAGGAACACACGTATTGGTGTTGACCAATGATCAACATCAACAAAAGATCACAAGCATTAATAGAAGAAATCTATCCTTAACCCAAGGTGTAGAAAGAATACAGAGCTTAGTGTAGTGTGGCTCTACTTATGTCAAGGTCATAAGAGGGAAGGAGGAATCCACTTGGGATAGAGTATGAACCTTCCACTAGGGAAGCAGGTTCAAGTCATCCACAAGGGGATGAGAGGTTTTATTTGATTTAAGTCTCATTGAGGAGAAATTTCCACTAGGGAAGAGGGTTGAATTTGTTTCAATTTTTAGATTTGGATTTAGATTTGGACCTTGTTGGTTTACGATGGACTGCACTGAGTTGGAGCCACGGAGGCCTAGACTTAACTCAGATTTACCAATCCAAAGGGGTAGTCTACTAAACACGTAGTAGGACTAGCCAACCAAAGGGATGCCTTTCAGTGTACAGTAGTTGTACTAGGAAGAAAGCATAGTATACTTACATCCTCCAAAGTAGAGACTAGTTGCTGGGGTAATATATTGGCAAGACAATAGATTGAACCCAACCTAGGGCTGACTATTTAGTTAATGCTACTTGGGGACTTAGATCAAGTTAAAAATAATCAAGATTAATTTCATTGTTAGATTTATTTATTTTGATGGATTCCATTGGTTGTGATGGATCATGCGAGAAAGCTTATATCGCTAGACTATCTCGATTTACTAATTTAAATTGAGTAGTTTCACCAATGGGAGAACTATCGACCAAAGGTGTGCCTTTTTTGGTTTGCAATGATCAATTGAAGGAAGAATGCTGGGGGCTCACATCTTCCATCACAAAGACCACTTGGGGATCGGTTGCTTTGGCAACAATCAAACCGACTGGGGCTGTCTTTGCGATAATCATGCTAGAAAGAATGCATCATAGTCTTACATCTTCCAAAGTAGAATGATTGTTGGGGTAACCTGCTTGTGGAAAAATAGATTGAACCTGACCTAAGGGCCACTACGGAGTGAGCACCGATCCGAGGATTTATCTCAACTCAGGTAGTCATGCAATTCTATAGGAGTTATAACACTCTAAAGATAGATGCTTGGGAGAAAGGGCCCTTTGGGGCTTAAATTCTAATCCATGCAAATTAATTTATTTATTTTTTTATTTAATTTATTTTATCATGGACCACTGTTGTGATGGATCAAATTGAGAAGAAGCTTATATCAGCTTAGACCTATCTCAGATTTACTAAACTATGGGAGAATTTGCACATCCATTGAACAAATTCTCCAACTACAGGGGTGGCTACTAGGAAAGGAGGACTGTCCAATCCAAAAGTAACCCATGTAGTGTCTAAAAGGTATCACAAAGAACGCGATCCAAATATAATGCTTGCTGGTAATGGGGCCGCTAAGGGCTTAATCCAAGACCCTGGAGAAGATGACTTGGCTAGTCATATATCCAATAGGTATTCGGTGTCCAACTCATGGAGAAAGCATGAGGACTCATCTCTGCCAAGAGTGGTGTATCCACTAGGTGAGTCATTGACAGCATAGCAAACATCAACCAACTTAAGGTGTGGGTTTACAACAATCGACTGGAAGAAGCTCAAGGATCACATCCTTCTATAGCAAAACTGATCGTTGGGATAGTCTATCTTTGGCTCGATAGGTGTTATCCGACCTAGGGCGAGTAATGAGTGAATATCATTGGGGGACTTATAGCAACTCAAACGTAGTCAAGAGGAAAGGAGTCTCTAAGGGACTTATCCTAAACCTCTAATATACTTGACCTAGTTAGATCATGATGATTAGTTCAAGAAGAAAGTGCAGGACTCACATCTTCTTAAACAAAATCAATGAGAGGTTGCTTACTGGCTGGGCAGTGAAGAATACCATACTAACAAGGCGCTCATTGGTTTGCAATGGTCAAGTTAGAAAGAAAGCACAAGGACTCATATCCTCCAAATAAGTGACCACTGGGGTGACATACTAGCGAGGCAGTATGTAGACCCGACCTAGAGCAGCTAATGAGTGAGTGCCACAAGGGGCTTGCTCCCACATCAAAAATAGCCTGAAAAGAAATGTGGGACCAACTTATTTTTTAATACATAAGCTAAACAAAATATCAAACAATTTTATAAAGTTATCACGAAAGAATAAAAGGTCGGTGCGGTAGGGTACCACCACTCAACCCGAAAAGAAATGTGGGTAGCCGAGCTGTACCTTTATACATCCCGATATAATGAAAGAATAATTAAAATTATGAAATGATAAGTGTTATGGGGGTCTTCATTCTTCATCCTACATTTTTCAGTCTTTATCTTTCATTTCTTTCTTTCTTTTGGCTTAAGTGGGATGTACCTTGCTCCAAAGGCATCACATGGTATATAAGATATTGTCTTCTAACCAATGCTCATCCTTAATCCCCATAACACTTATCCTAATCCTAATGAAAAAATTACATTAAAAGAAAAAAAAATAAATCTAGTTACATGTGCAAAATAAATGTTAGCTAAACACACCATACAACCCAAGCAATTATAAGAAATAATTTGGACTTAGCACCCCACACATGGGTAACCAAATCCAGCTGTCCTAACTTGGGCTATGCTTAGGGGCTAAGCAACCTACACAGTAAAAAACATTTATATTTTATTATTACAGTGGCCCCTTAAGCATGGCCCTCTACATAAAATATGACTAAGCTAATATCAGCCTAACATATAGGCTACGCATATACACCCTAACATCTAGTCTAAAATAATACATCACAAAATTAAACATTCATCAAACCATGCACTGCCCTAACATAAAGCTAGAAATGGTAACTTAGCCTAATTTTCATATGTTATAGCTTGTGTGGTATGTCCTAACAAGGCTTTAGGGATATGATTTGCTAATGTGAGATTTAATTTATGAAGGGTTGATTTCTCTTTAAGTGGTTTAGTTGATTTGGAGATTTTACTTAGTAATTTTTTCTTTTGTTTCATATAGCCTACACTTAGCAACTAAGTGTTATAAAGAGAAGAAAGAGAGGGAGAGTCTCTCTTTTATCCCTACCTTAAAGTAATTTCTAAGATAAGTTGATTAATGAATTTCCTTTAATGAATAGTTTATTATGTGTTTTAATTAACCCTAAGTTTAGATTCATTCTAAGTAGCCCTATTCAATAAGAAAGGCATCTTGGGATTAATTATGGTGGATTACTATCATATAACACACACCCATCCTTTTCTTTCCATCATGTATACCAAACACATGAATAATCTTAGGTACCTATACATGCAAATCTTAGCATACTTTGATGATGAATGCAAAGAAGTGTTTTG
Source organism: Cymbidium sinense (assembly GCA_021442155.1). Classification (NCBI taxonomy): domain Eukaryota; kingdom Viridiplantae; phylum Streptophyta; class Magnoliopsida; order Asparagales; family Orchidaceae; genus Cymbidium; species Cymbidium sinense. The sequence continues at coordinate 8,233,663 of CM038226.1, forward strand.
AAGTTTGAATATTTCATTTGTTAATGAATTATGAATGCATGTCTTTATTATATAGAAAAGAGGGATTTTTTATCTATTAGCAAAATACACATTCACATGTATAAAAGTTATAAGTGATTACGATGCCATTGTTTTCTACACCAAGTGCATAAGGTACAAGACCTACTTAGGGCTACAAAAATCCTCGACCTCGGGATGTCACTAATATACCACTTTTCTTAGATACATGTAATATATGAATAACTATAAGGATAGATGAATCCATCCAAAAGTTATGTTTCATTTATTTGATTTTTGATTCTTTATTCATTGGTCAAATCACACATGCATATGTATAAGAGTTTTAAGTGATACAATACCATTATTTTCTACACCAGGAGTGTAAGGTACAAGACCTACTTAAGGCTACTTAAAACTCGAGGATGTCGGACAATATACCACCTTTCTCAAATACATATGAATGTACAAAAAGAACCAAATGGATAAGGAATCATGCAAGAAATTGTGTTTGATTTGGTTATATGATTTACATGTGTAATATAAAAACCCTTCCTAAGTCTTAACATGGAGATGTATAGGAATAGATTTAGGCAAGTGTTGTGTTCTTTTCAAATGAACTATACACTTGCAATTTCTATGAATCCATGTTAAGAGAAGGAGCTTCATAGTACACATTTTATACTATAATACATGCAAGCTTATAAGTATTTGTAATAAGAATTACTTTATTTGTAATAATTGAATATAGGTTTTGAAAATTGTTTTTTTGTTTAGTAGTGATAATAGCTACCATATATTGTTTTAGCCAACATATTCAATTTGACATAAAGGAAATATTTTATTTAATTAATTTTAAAAGAAATTGATGCATGATTTCATATGAAAAATAATATTTAGCATGATTGGAAAGAAATAAAGGAATGTAAACACATGATTTCATTCACCCCAATTAATTCTAAGGACATTTTTTCTTTGAATTTTATTTGATTTAAGAAATATGAGAAGGGTTTGCTAATCCTAACCCATTTTCCCATGTGTGAATTAGTTTGGTTTAATGAGCAATATTTATGTTGATTTTATGTTTTGATTAGGTTAATGTATGAATTAAATAAATTAATTATCCCTTACTTATATCACCTTAAGTTAATTAACTAATTAATGATAAACCAATATGATATTCAACCACATGAAAATAAATTTGCAATGCTCCTAAGAAATGAAAGAGACCTAATGCAATTGGCTTATGATTAATAGTTAATTAAGCTTAAGAGATCTCACTTAATTATTCATTTAATTTTCTCACACATGTGAGGCAATCATAATTTCATTATCCTCACCTTGGGTTATTGAATACCCAAGGAGCTACCCAAGATCAATTAAAGGTTGCTTAGGTTAGGATGAATTAATTTTTAATTTTAATTTCATTAGGCTTTTAATGAATTGATTAAATGTTTTGGTTATGTCCTAATTTGAATGATGAAGGTGAAAGGATCAAGGGAAAGGCCTCAATCCTAATCCATAAATCATTTAAATATTCAATTAGATTTTGATTTGCTTATTCTGAAGATTTAATCACTTAATTAATCAATTAATCATTCCAAATTAAATGTTTTAGGAGGTTTTATGATTAAAAACTAATTAATTAACCCAAATTAAACACTTAATCTCCCCTTCTATCTTCGTGCTTTCCATATGCATGGGATTATTATTTAAGTAGTCACATTGTGTGACTCACCTGATTTGGGCTTTCTCGTCCATCGATCTAAGATTGAGGCCATGGTTTAATCCATAGGTTAAGGGGGAAATTGAAGGATCTACCAGGAGATTTGATCAGATCCGTTCATCTAAACACTAAGATGATTATCCCATTATTAATAAAAAAGATTGCAGTATCTTTCTCCATTTGATGGGCTCACCGAATATTGGGATTAAATGGATCTTACACCATCTAAGGGAGCACACAATCACATCCAACGGCTAAAATCCCTCGACATGGAGATTCTTTTTGAAAAACTAATGACTGAGAGGTGAGGCGTGATTTTGAGGAATTACCTCACGAGCTAATGCTGGTGGTGCAACAGAAGGTAACCATCCCTGTCGGGGAAGGCCCTATTGAAGAAGTCCAAGCTCAATTTGGCCTAGAGTACTGGGTTGACCAATCCGCATGTGCTGCCTCGATGATCAAACTCACACCTCATGCTTTGGAAGGCTTAGAAATGGTTTGGTTTGCCTTAATGAGGATGGTGTGGGTGCAAGGAATTTGGATTTGGTTTCATGGAGAGGGAGTATTGCTTGAAGGAGGGGTGTTCTATTTCATCTTGTGCACGGGAATGGCAATGGCTGAACGGAGAGGGCTTGGGGATCCTCAAATTTGCTCTAAGGGAGTTCAGAATATGCTTAGGGACTCACACGAGCTGATTGTGTTTGAAATTGGCTTTAAATTGAGGGGGTATACCCCTCAATTTGCCATCATTGATGGATGGGAGTGTGAGCACACTTTTCCCTGGCTCACCAATGTCCGATCGCCGAAGTTGTCTCTATTAAAGTCGGTCGCATGCTAGGTATGGGGGGAGTTATGGGAGGAGCCTCAAGGGCTTGTGTGCAAAGCTTCTTCTTCCTTTATCCATAGGGTGCTCGATTTGGATTGGAGGTGAGTTAACTCACCTCCCAATGGTTCTTAGCCAACTTAGAGTGGGTTAGGTGCACTAGGTGGGTCAGGGGAAGGTTCCATATAGTGTAAAGGAGCTGCTATGGGGATGGGCTAATTGACTTTAGCCTTGATCCATTGAGTTTAAGGTTCAAATCCTATGGTTTGATAGTTAATTCCCTTGGCAAGGTCCACTTAGCTTTTAGGCTAATTTAGGATGATGTAGGGCATGCTTGGGTTAGGTTTGACTAAGCCCTAGGGCCCCATAAGTTGGTTTGGAGGGATTTGACTTCATTTGGTCAAAATGGGTTCATTTGGGTTAGGTTGTGTTGGGTTGACCGATTGGCCAAATTGGGTCAAACCAAAGCTCGGGTTAGGTTCATATGATGATTTGGGATGTTTTGGTTTAATTAATTTGGATTGTTTGGCTTAGGTTTGAATTTGACTCATTTGGATTCAAAAGGGTCAAATTGATCAAGTTGACCAATTTGACCAATTTGATCAAATTAGGTTGAGTTAGGTGTTGAGTCAAGTTTAATTGGTTAATTAAAAATGATTGTAGGATTTGGTTTGGTTTAATTTGGAATTAATTTGAATTTTCATCAATTTGACCTTTTAGGTCAATTTGGGCTAGGTTTTAATCAAGTTGACCAATTGGTCAACTTGGCTCAATCATGGCTTTGGTCAAGTTCAATAAGTGATTTGAAATGAACTTGAGCCATTGGTTGCAATCAATTTGGATTAAATCATGATTTGACTCATTTTGACTTTTTTATGCCAATTTGGGTCAACTTAGGTCAAGTGGCCAATTGGGCTCTCAATTGATTACTTGGTCATGTTCAATCATTGATTCTGAATGGGTTTGGGTCAATGGTTTCAATCAATTTAGTATATGGTGGATTTTGGCTAGTTTGGGTTTCATTTGGGCTAAGTGTTGATTTTGTCAAAGGCTAGGTTTGATTTGGTTTGACCAAACTCAAAGTGATTGATTACCCCATGATGATTATTGATCATGATTGAGGTTTAGATTGGCTTAGCTCAATCCAATTTGGGTTGGATTAGAACTTAGCTCAAAAGGGTCCTTTAGGTCACTTTGTCATGTGAGCCTAAATGGGTCAATTAGTTTGATCAAGGCTTGATTCAGTTTGGTTGAACTCACATATGAGCTTAGAATTGAAATATAAATCCAGTTTACAATAGGTTTGGAGCCAAATGGGATTTAGTTTATATGACAACTTCAAGTTATAAGAGTTAACTTGGTTTGATTTGGGTTGACTTGGTTTTTGGTTTGATAATGGTGGTTTATATTTATATTTGGATCCATGATTGAAAGAATGATTGACTCATAAAGAAATCCATGAGTTTTGAGTTGATTTGGGTTTCATTTAGCCAAGTTCAAAAGTTTGGCTAAAAGGACTAAAATTGGGAATTTGATTTGATTTGAGTTTGGTTTTGGTCATTTGAATTTATATTTCATTTGCATTTGTGAATATAAATGAAGATATAAATGGGTCATGAGAAAATCACTTGAGTTTGGAATGATTTGTAAGCAAATTTGATTAAGCTTAGGGTGTAGGTTGAAAGGGTTAATTTGGGTTTTGATTTGGTTTGATTTATTTTTTGTCATTGGAGGGTCAATTTCATTTATATTTGTGAACAAAAATGAAGGAATGATTGACTTGTAAAGAAGTCAATCATGTTTGAGTTGATTTGGATCAAGATTTGATTAGGTTTATGGAGGTAGGTCCATATGGCTTAAGAAGGGTGATTTGGTTTTTTGAGTTGATCACGGGTTTCAATCAATTTGGAATTTTGGAATTGATTTATGATTTGGAATTTGATTTGAGTTTGAATTTGATAATTGAGAAAAATTAATTGAATTAGAGTTGATTTGAATTTGGTTAAGGCTAAGTCCAAGATAATAAAATCAAAAGGCTGGGAAGGGGTTTGAGTTTGAATTTGGTGATTGATTTCAATCATTGGATAGTTGGATTTGATTTTGGGATTTGAATTTGAATTTGAGGCTTGGTTTGAAAGAAGGAAGCAAGGATTGGGTTTGGGCTATAGGGTATGCAAGTCTCTTCTAAATCCCTAAGGCACAACCTATCCCTATGGCTAACTCTTCTAAGTCTCAAGGTTAAGTTATGTGTTCACCTAATCACTAAAGTGTATTAAAACTAGGAATCTATAAGAGTCCTAGACCTATGATGAGGAAGTTGAGAACTCACTCCAAAAATGAGGTCAAGAGTGGTTTAAACTACTTTCCCTCCTTCGAAACACCATAGTAGGTTTTTAAATTGCTAGAAGCAAGATCTTGATTTGGAGAGTTTTGAGATAGACTAGCTTTGAAAGAGTTTAAACCATAAATATTCAACGTTCTCTCTCTCTTTTTTTTTGCAAGACCTTCAATCTTTTCAATCGATGCATAGAGTTTTGTAATTTTATTATTTATGATAAATTTTAATAAGAAGAGTTGTGCTCTAAATGGAGATAGCCTTAAACCAGTGGCCTAAAGAAAATGGAGGGGCCAATATTATAGGTGTCATGAAATATTACCTTATGCTTTTGAATGAATATTTAAACTTATCATCCTTTAGAACTTGATCTACTTTTGTTGTCAAAGTAGTGATGATTGACACATACCAAAAAGATGAGAGATTAAGTATCTTAGATACAACAACCTTCATTGAAATCACTTTAATTGTCCCCTCCCCCTTTTTTTCCTCTTTTTTGTTTTTTTGTTTTATTTTTTTGGAGGTTGCATCTCTAATATCACTTTAATCTCTTTAGATCAATTTTTATTATCCCATGATACTTTACTACAAGCCCTAGAAACTTCCCTAAAAAATCTAATTATATACTTTGGGATTCATCTTTAGGTTATACTATCATAACTAATCGATGATAACTAATCAGATCATAAAGATGGTCTTCCTTTTCTTTGTTTTTGACCATGAGATCGTCAATGTAGCATTCGACTTGGTGATGAATGAGTTCATCAAAGATTCGAGTCATGGTCTGCTAGTATGTGGCTGTTGACCTTACTTTTGGGAGTGAGCTCTCAACTTTCTCATCATAGATCTAGGACTCTTGTAGAAACTAGGAGTTCCTTAGTCTTATGACACTTCTAGTGATTAGGTGAACACTTAACCTAAGCCTAGAGACTTAGAAGAGTTAGCTATAGAAATAGGTTATACCTTAGGGATTTAGGAAGACTCGTCTACCCTATAGCCTTAAACCCAATCCTTGCTTCCTTTTTTCCAAACAAAACCTCAAATTCAAATCCAAGATCATAAATCTAATCCTAAATCAAATGATTGAAACCCATGATTAAATTCAAATTCCAAATCCTTTCCTACGCCCTTTAATTTTAGCTTATGGACTTAGCCTTAACTAAATTCAAATCTTCAAGATCATAAATCCAATCTCAAATCAAATCCCAACCTAAATCATAAATCAAATCCAACTCCAAATGATTGAAACCTATGATTGAATTCAAACTCAAAACACCTTTCTAAGCCATATGAACCATCTTCATATGCTTAGCCAAAACCTCCTTCAAACCAAATCAAATTTGGTTGATTTATTTATAAATCAACATTCCTTTATTTATATTCACAAATATAAATGAAATCTAAATTCAAACCATTAAAATCAAATCAAACTAAATCAAACCAAACCAAGACCTTTCTTAAGCCATATGGACCTACCTCCATAAGCTTAACCAAATCTCAATCCAAAGCAACCCAAACTCAATTGATTTCTTAATAAATCAATCATTCCTTCATTTATATTCACAAATATAAATGAAATCTAAATTCAAACCATTCAAATCAAATCAAACTAAACCAAACCAAATCAATTCCCAACTTAAGCCCTTTTGACATACATCCCTCAATTTGGTCAAATTTGCTTCCAAATCATTCCAAACTCAAGTGATTTTCTCATGAATCATTTATATCTTCATTTATATTCACAAATTTAAATGAAATATAAATCCAAATGGCCATAACCGAACCCAAATCAGATCGAATTTCTAATTTTAGTATTTTTAGATAATTTCTTGAACTTGGCTAAATGATATCCAAATCAACTCAATGGATTTCTTCATGATTCAGTCACTCCTTCAATCATTGTTCCAAATATAAACATAAACTATAATTATCAATCCAAATCCAAGTCAAACCAAGTCAAGCCCATGTTAACCCCTTTTGATTTGAAATTATCATATGAACCAAAATCCATAGAGCTTCAAACCACTTGCAATTGGATTTTTATTTCCATCCTAAGTCAATATCTGAGTTCAATTAAACTTTAATCAAGCCATGATCAAGCCAATTGACCCATTTAGGTCCATTTGACCCAAAGTGACATAAAAGACCTTTTTGAGACAAGTTTTTAATTCAACAATATTGAACTAAGCCCATCCAAACCCCTTCATGATCAACAATCATCCTAGGTTAATCAATTAACTTTAATTGGGTCAAACCAAGTCAACCTAGCCCATTGACCAAGTCAACCTTTAGCCTAAATGAAACCCAAACTAGTCAAAACCCACCATATACCAAATTGATTAAACCCATTGACTCAAACCCACTCATAATCAATGATTGAACATGACCAAACCCTCAATTGAGCCAAACTAAGTCCAATTGGCCATTTGACCTAAGTTGACCCAAATTGGCCTAAAATGCCAAAATGGGTCAAATCATGATTTGATCCAAATTGATTGCAACCAATGGCTCAAGTTCATTCCAAATCACTTATTGAGCTTGACCAAAGCCATGATTGAGCCCAATTTGACCAATTTGTGAACTTGACCTAACCTAGCCCAAATTGACCTAAAGGGTAAAATTACCCAAAATCTAAATTAACCCCAAATTAAACCAAACCAAAGCCTACAATCATTTTCAATTAACCAATTGAACTTGACTCAACACCCAATTTGGTCAAATTGATGAACTTGACCCATTTGACCCTTTTGAATCCAAATGAGTCAAATTCAACTAAGTCAAATTAATCAAAACCATTTGAACCAAAACATCCCAAATCATCATATGAACCTAACCAAAGCTTAGTTTGACCTAATTTGACCAATTGGTCAACCAAACCTAACCCAAATGAACTCATTTTGACCAAATTAAGCCAAATCACCCAAAGCCACCTTATGGAACCTTGGTGGCTAACCTAACCTGACCCAAATTAACCCTAGGTCAGCCCCAAGCCAACCCAAACCTAAGTGGGACCCAATCCAAGGGACTTGACCATTAGACAAGCTCATTTGCATTGGATTCTTTCCATATGGGGCAAAGTCCACTTTGCCTCTCCCATTGACCTCCACAGCTAAATGAGGCATTTAAACACCCATAAGCCACTAGCACTTGCCATGGATCAAGGGAAACAAGCCAAGACACTCCCTCTCATGGTGAACCCCATAGGAAAAGGCAAAGATCAATCCCACACCATCAGCCCATATATTGCCTTGAGCTCCTTATCATCCTCCAATCTTGGCGTGCCGTAGAGTGATGGACCCCTCGATGACCCGATGGTGGAAAATCAGTGGATTTTCAGGGATGAATCTCATTCGTCCATCAAGTGAAATTGAGGGGTATACCCCCTCAATTCAAGCGGGATTCTTCACGAATTATATTATGTGACTTCCCTAGCCATTTTCAAAACCCCACAGAGCTTTTTTCAAGCGATCCTGAAGCTTCTTCGATTGGCATTCCTCCTCCCCAAGTAAAGCTGAAACCTGACAACCTTCTTCCATGCAATACTCCTTCCCCACTTGATCAAACCTCAATTTGTTACACACACCCCATCCTCATACTTCATTAAGCCTGAACCATACTGATCCTTTCGATAGAGATCGAGTTCGATCAAAGCCGATGCGTGGCAGTGGATCAAGAGCTCTACACCAAATCAAACACGAATTTCTAAATAGGGCCTCACCTCAATTAGGTGAAGCTACCTCCATCGATCCCACCACCAAACATTAGCTTCGGTGAGGTAATTTCTCAAAATCATCGGCTTATAAAATTTTTGTTGAATTTTATCGGCATGCATTTTTTGCTGTTAAATGTGTTCCTCTCCTTCTCAAGGTGTGGGATCAATTTGACCCCAATTTCGAGCTTGGGTGAGCTCGGATTGAATGGGGAAAGATGGATGACATCCTTCTTCACTTTCGAGAAAGGAAAGATCACATCCATTCGCATCGAGATTAAATCACATTAGATCCACTAATTTCTCTTCTAAACTATTGAATCATGGTCGATCTCTTAGATCGGACGTCGTGGAGTTAGCGTGTCCAATTAATTGAGCGGATGACAACTTAAATAGCCAATCTGATCGTGCCATGTGAAAAGCATTCCGTATCACCCGCCACATGGACCGATGGGATTAAGTGTTTAATTAAGCTTAAACAATCTATTTTTATGGGTTAAACTTCCAAAAATCATAATTAATCCTAGAAAAATCTAAAAAATACAAACTATGGCTCATTTTAAGATATTTCAGAGTAAAATCTATGAAAATTATTATTAATTGATTTTGAATAGTGATTTTAGCTTAATTAAAAATTTAATTAGCTTAATTACTCTACTAAATTAATCACCCAATTAATCTCAAATTTTCTATGGATATTTAGGGGATGACCTTGCCTCCCGTATTTTTGGGGATTTTATTGGTTTCTTAATTAGAGAATCTAGTTGATTATGCCTTAATCACTCTTTTAATTTAATTAGTGATAATTAGTGAATGAATATTGGCTTAATTAATTATTTAAGCCTAATTACTTATGTTGAACTATAAGGGAGCTTAGGGAATGTGATTGGGATATTTTTCTAATTCATTTCCTAAGTTTTTTCTTTACTTTTTAAGATCAAATTAATGATTAATGAAGTAATTAATTGCTTAATTAATTAATTAATCCTCAAGATAAAATTAGAGCTTAAGTGATCAAATATGGGACTTAGGGATTGAGATTAAAGCCTCTTTCTTGATCTCTTTCCTTAAGTTAATTTCATTTCATTAATTAAACATACTTAATGCTTAACTAAATAGATTTATATGCTTAATTAACTTAATCTAAAATCTAATTCACATCTAATTACCTTTAATCAATTTTGAGTATCCCTTTAGATGTTTAATTGTTTAAAGGAATTTAATGAAATTATGGTTAGCTTACATGTGTAAGAAAACTATAAAAGTAATTAATTAAATCCCTTATGCTTAATTAACTATTAATCATGAGCAAATTGCATTAGACCCCTTTCATTTCTTTTGAGTAATTTACTTTTGAAGTTGTTGCATATCATATTGGCTCATTATTAATTAGTTAATTAACTTAAGGTGATGTAGGTAAGGGTTAATTAATTGACTTAATGCATACCCTAACGTAATTAAGACATAAAATCAACCTAATTATTCTTCATTAAACTAAATTAACTCACACATGGGGGATGGGATTAGGATTAAAAACCTCTTTCACTTTCCTTAAATCAAATCAAACATGAAAATGAAATGACATTAAAGAACTTTGGTTTATTTTAAAAAAAAAAACTTATTTAGTTTGATTGCCCTTGGGAGTTAATTGATTTGAATGAAATCACATGCCTGTGTTATTTTATTTCTTTTCAATCATGCTAAATATTGTATGCCACTTGTACTCATGCTTTCATGTCTTTCAAATTAATCAAATGAAAATGATTTTCTTTATGTCAATTAGCATATGTTGATTTAAATTAAAAATATGTGTGGTTAGTATCATTATTAAATCTCAAATATATTTTCAAAAGTTTACTAATTATTGAATATACATATATATATATATATATAGGAAATCAAAGTGAATATAAATTTAGTTTGTGAAATAAAGTCTCTTCCTTTTCATTCATCTGTTGATTTGTATAAGTAAACATGTCAGTGAGTATATTAGTTTGGACATCCCAGGGACACATGACTTTAGGTAGCCCTAAAGAGGTTCCTACCTCGTTCCCTTGGTGCAAAACAATAGCTACGCACCTGCTTAATCTCATTCGTATGCATTTGGACATTAGAATTTAGATAGAACTTTAATTCATTTGTACAAAATAAATCAATCAAATAAAAATACAATTTTTGCATGATTTTCTATTATTGTAGTTATTTATAAATCCATATGTATCTAAGGATAGCAGGTATATTAGTCTATACATTCCAAGGACACATGGCTTTAACTAGCCCCAAGGAGGTTCCTACCTCGTTCCCTTGGTGCATAACAATGGTGACGTACTTGCTTAAAACTTTTATACATGTGGATGTGTACTTAGCTAATGAATGAAACCCCTTTTTCTATTAAAAATACATGCATTCATACTTTGTTTATTTGGTTGAGTTGATTAGTCATGTGATTTAAGGTTCTTTCCTTATGCTTTTGCATAAGAATTTAGATAGAGCTTTAAATTAATATGACAAAATCATTCAACCAAATGAAATGTCAATTCCAAATATATTTACTCACATTCATCACTTAAGTGTGCTAAGATATAAATTGCATGCATAGTTATGGTTAGGATTTAATCATATGTATGATATACATGATGGAAATAAATGAACAAACATGTGTTATGCGATAGTAATTCATTCCAACTAACCTTATGATGCCTTTCTTATTGAATGAGTTTATTTAAAGTGAACCTAAAGTTAGGACTAATTAAAACATACAATAAGTCATTCACTAAAAGAAATTGATTAATTAATTTATTTTAGATGTGACTTAAGGTAGGGTCAAAAGAGAGTGGTCCTCTCTTTCTCTCTCTTCATAACACTAAGTTATTTTGTATGGGTCAAATGAAACAAAAGAAAACATTAAGTAAAATTTATAAATTAATTAAAGCATTTAAAGTGCCACCCTTAATAATTAAATATCTCTCATACTTAGAAAATCTTAACTCTAAAGCCTAGCTAGGACATACCACACAAGCCTTAACACACACATTAGATTAAGTCACCATTTCTAGCTTTATGTTAGGGTGGTGTATGGTTAGATGTATACTCACTTTGTGATGTAATGTTATAAACTGGATGTTAGGGTGTATTTTTGTAGACTGGATGTTAGGTCGTGATTAGCCTAATCATATTTTATGTAGGAGATTATGCTTAAGGGGCACTTAAAAAAATATAAATGCTCTCTTTTTCAGGTTGCTTAACCCCTAAGCATAATCTATGTTAGGACATGTGGACTTGGTTACCCATGTGCAGGGTGCTAAGTCCAAATTATTCATATAATTGCTTGGGTTGTATGGTGTGCTTAACTAACACTTATTTTGCAGGTGTAGTTAGATTTACTTTTCCTATTTTTAATGTAATTTTACATTAGGAATTAAGATTAGTGCTATGGGAGCTTAGGATAAACATTGGTTACAAGACCAAGTCTTATGTACCATGTGATCCTATGGAGCTTGTCCAACCAAATGAAAGAAGGAAATGAAGAAAAGAAGGAGGCTTGAAAATTTGAAGACCCCCCATAGCTCCCATTCATTTGTTGTAATTAAATTGTAATTATTATTTCATTATACTGGGTTATATAAGGGTAGAGCTCGGCTACCCATTTTTTTTTTATGAGGTGCACCACACTTGTTATTCTTTCATGTTGAGGTTACAAATTATTTGATGATTTGTTTATATTGTGCAATAGAAGTGGCATGTATTGTTCTAGTTTCTTCATGGTTGTTGATTTAATGTGTAGCCTTGATGCGATTAGGCTTTTAGGAAAAATAAATTTTCTGCCCTAACTACAACTCATAACTAAATTTTCTAAAACAAACTCATAACCTCACATAAAGCCTAGGCATTAAATCAAGATAATAAAATATTTAGCAACCCCTTAGCTGGATGTTGTATGCTTAATATCATGCATATCATTTTATTTCACTCTTGCTAAGAGAGGGTTTCCATCTTTGCCAGATAGGAAAAGGCATGACCTTTGAGAGCCTATGATGGAAAACACCTCTTTCTCTTTTGATTTAGCCCATAATCAACTTCACCATGCATTTAGGCATATAAAATTCTATAGCCTGTGTCAAAATAAAGAGTCCAAAATCAAACAAAATTTGATAATATTTGCATTAAACTAAGTCATTATTCATACCACTCATGCTCTAGTGTCTTAGGGAGTGGGTTTAAGGACTTTAGTTTCTTTCTAAATAATAATAACCTAGCCATCTTGCAAAACATATGACTTGACCACATGGTTTTAAATCATAGGAGTAGTTAGGCGGCACCACTGGGTGGTTATAAGTCCGGTCGGTTTTACTCTCTCTTGTGGAGGTAAATAATATACCCACTTTTTTCTTAGATTTAGGTCATGCTTTGGCCCTCACTAAAGCTCCTAGATTTAGGATCCGAGGTTGTTATTTTCCTTTGAGGATATAAGCATAAATCCTCACCTCTTAGGCATTTCCACAATCTTGTCTTATGGAATTATAAGTCCTAGATTTCAAATAAACTTTCTACTCAAAAATATAATTCTCTTCAATTTCAATCATATAAAGCCCAACCATAGGATAGTTTGGGATGGTCACTAGGCTTTCTAGTATCATGAGCATCCCCTACTCATCTCCTTTGGGTCTCAATAATAAGTCTTACCTTTTGATCTATCCCATTTGATCTTCCAAATATAGCCAATTTATTGATAATCCTATCTTTGAATTCTTTGGAGACAATAATTACCTACTTTAATCGAGAGTATTTCTATGGAATTCACCTTCCTTAGGATGTAATTAACTATGGGGGCTTACCCCCATAGGGAACTTTAGAACCCGATTTAAATAAACCTTACTTTATTCATCCATGTAAAGTAGGAAAAAAAAATCTCTAGTACATTCGAAGACCCATCATGCCTTAAGAGTCCTTATTTGATGATTAGGTCCATCGTAGGGTAGTGATTTATATCTTTTGAAATAGTACACTATCCCTTGATGTCATACCTGATTACCTTAATAAGTACATTTCAGATCTACGTGGTGTCCCCCCCTCCCCCAAATATACACACACATACACATCAAGCAAAAATAAACACCACAATGGCGCTAGCATTTTTAAGGCTGAAAAGCATGACCTTATAGCAGAAAATTTTGATGGAAATTATAAATGTAAATGGCCTCTCATCCTCCGACATCATTTGACCCATCCTTGAATGAGGAGACTGCATGCAAAGAGGCTACATCCACTATTAAATTTGATATAGGTAATGTGAATTCATCTTCAAGGCATGCCTATCTTAGATCTTCGAAATTAACATATGTGTGGATTTGAATATTCTTTCTTTTGCCTGGGAATAATGTTGAGAAATCATGGTAGTATCTTTCTTCTTCAATAAGGTTAACTTCAAACTTTGATCCTCTTCTTCATGTGAAAAGTTTGTAAAATAGGAATAACAATAGGTTTAATTTTGAGTTTATAAACTATTACCTTTGGAGATGTATTGTGCACTTTATAATGGTCTTGGGTAAAGTAGTGTTTAAACTATAAAAGTAACCTAATCAAGTCGTTGGCATTTTCCTTCTAACTTATCATATATGGATGTTGAGAGGGTGGGTGGACTATCGTTATGTTTTGAGGTTAATGTCTTGAAACTTATTAGTTAATGATCCTGGTTGAATTTCTTGGGAGCGTGGGTGGACTCTCTCATAGCAATAGGTTCAATTTTTTTACAACTTTAGGGAGTGCATTCTCTACTTGAAAGTCTTCAAAATTCTTTGAGCAAGTGTAGACTACACAAAAGATGATTTTATTACTTCATTTGAAGGTCTATCTAATCCTTTTCAAGCTTAACAAAGAGATATGTACTAAAAATTATATATATATATATATATATATATATATATATATATATATATATATATATATATATATATATATATATATATATATATATATATATATATATATATATATATATATATATATATATATATATATATATATATATATATATATATATATATATTGAGCTTAGGAGCAACTCTAACTTCCAATCATATAATAATATCATGAGATAATAGAATTTGAGTCAATGAGCTCAAGATCTTGTGGTCCAAAATTTTCATCGACCTCAAGAGATTGATTTAAATATGAAATTTTGATGGCAGATGGAATAGAGACTACCCAAATATTTCATCTTCATTTTATGAGGACTTTAGACTGGTTCCAGTTTCCTATAGGCAAGTCCCTATAGTTAATTACCCTCTCAATAAGTGAGAGAGACTTTCAATTAAGGCTAGTAATTAGGTCACTTAATGGGTAGAAATGGAGTTTTAAGTAGTTATGATTATAAAATTCATCATTTTAGCATAAACTAGATGGTTGGGGAATGATGACATGCTCGAACTAGATCCCATGGTTTCATCATCCCACGGGCTGGTCTCTACTTAATCGAGGAGGTAGTGACTCTGACCAAAGGATCCTTATCAGCAACACATGGATTACATCATCCAAAAATTCTTGTAGACTTGGGGTGGTGTTTGCCTAAGAAGATAATATTAAGTCTAACTTAGCTAACAGAGGGCTATTTGCCCTATCAGGTGTGCCCTATGATTCACAACTCAAAGGGCAAAGCCATTAGGGAGCATACAGGCTATGGTCGTGATTGTAATATAATGGAGCCTTACTGGCTAAACCATATGATCAGAGGACTCTGGTCGAAACTACTTCATCTGTGGAGCCCACTAGCCAAGCCACGTAGTAAGAGGACACGAGCCACGTCCTTACTAGCGTGAGATTGATTAAGAGTAAACATAGTAGAACACTTGATTTGACATTGGCTCCTTTGTAAGCTAGAGTTTTCTTAATTTGTCACCTCCGATAAATTATTGCGGAAGGTGGATTGGATTTTAGCTTTAAGTATTGAATATTGAATTTCACTTTGACATTTAGAACTTAGTGATTTGCATGATTTCATGTTTGTATTGACATTTGAATTTGATTAATTTAATGAGCTTGTGAGCATATTTTGATGGTAATTATCCCCTCCGGTTGAAATAATCATTCAACCTAGACATCATTGAAGTAGTTAGTTGATTGACTCGAATATATTTGAGAACTTCAGATCCTATCAACTTTTGTTCAGGTCCTAACAGTGGATCAGATCCACTGTCATATGAAAGTATTAACTTCTTAGATATTTTACTAAGTTGAAATTCTTATAATAGAATTTTAGGTTTTGTTAACCTGGACCCAGTCCTAAGAATAAACCCGGTAGCAAGCTGCAAACATCCTTAGACACTTGAATGTAAGCATTCAACGTAGTGTCGGGGTCCTATAGGGGTGTACTTAAGAATGCCTTAATTAACACCTTAGCTTATGCGATGTGTTTTGAATCCAAGGGAAGGCGGTGAAGTCAAAAGTTAAAGACTAAGTGAGGTGTGAGCGGCTTGATCCACCACTATATTCACATCCTAATTTTGTAACTAGGTGTTACGAAGGTTGCATTTGAGTTCTATTCTTACTTGAAAGTAGACATTCAGATATATTGTAGACCCCATATGCTACAACCTTAAATTCAATTGAAGCCTTCTGCAATTCAGTTGAATCAAGGTGTTACAATATATGCATTCAATAAGACAGCTTATTGGTGAGGTTCCCAATTTGTTGTGAGTCTTATTTATATTTCTCCATTTTGATTTCAAAAGTATGAATTAGAACATAATTCACTTGTTAATTGGAAAGTCACTTTACAAATCATTTTATGGATTTCATTTGGACTTCATTAATTTTGAAGACAAGTAATAGATATATCACAAGTGCTTCAAATTCAACTTTAAATGCAAGCTCCAAATGCTCTTTTAAAGGCTACATTCATGGTTGCTCATGAGTTGCCTAATTAAACTTGTGCTCCCTAAAGAATCTTCAAATGTGATATAGATTTTATTTTGAAGCTTTCTTTATATTATTTTTTATCCACTCTGTATGCCGCATAACTATTTATGTGTTTTGAAAGTTTACAATATCCTATTTATGTTCCTCTTGCTTAAGAGAAAATTTTCAATCTTGATATTAATGATTGATTACTTAACTCAATCCCCAATACAAGTTGTAATAAGATTTGATTCAATTAAGAATCATTCTTACATTTTATGGTCATCACATGATGCTTATTGAAGTGCTTTGGGATTTCCTTCCATATGCTTAATTTTGAAGTACTTTAAAGAGGAGGGCTCAAAATTTGGGTAAGCTTCTTATTTGTTCAATTTCTTTTATAAGCTTCTTCTCCTATTTTTTCAATGTTTGATTCTTTTAATTTGAATTTAGCTTTAGGTTTCTTTGTTTAGCGCTCTTAAGCTATTTTGTTTTCCTAAGTCCAAATATTTGACAAAATTTTGGCAGCATTTTGGCTAGGGGGAGCGACATTTAATAGATGTTGGCTTACTCGATATGCCCTAATGAGCGTAGCGAGCGATGTCTTGTGACACCGTAGTCAATTTTTCATTTCATTGCACCCTAATGAGCTTGATGAGGCCTTCAAACTTGAGAAGAAATAAGCATATACATATACACATTCACATATTTATCACACATGTTCAGACTCATTTTTTTGCATGTTGCAATGATCAACAAAGAGACGGAGATGGAGATGCTAAAATCTAAGAGATGAACCCACCTAATGACGATGTTCCTCTCCAGTTGTAGTAAAGGCAATTGGAAATGGAGATGGAAAGGGAGATGCCAGAAATCAAGAGAAGAACCTACCTAATGATGGCGTTCCTCTCTGATTGCAGCAAAGAAAAAATGGGAATTTTAGATTGAAGAAATGGGGAATTTTCGGATTGAGGAAATGAGGGAATTTGAAAGTGAATTTTTGGTTTTGGTTTTGTGAGGAGAAGAAGAAAATTGATGAGATGAAGAAGAGAAGGAGAAGAAGGGGAAGGAAGTACTACCTTGCTTGTGGTTGGAGAGGAGAGAAAAATAAGAGAAAGAGAGCTTCCCATTTTAGTTTGGATGAGGCGAATGGGATGAGAGCTTATCCATTCAGTTTGGAGGGAGAAATCAAGAGAGAGGGCTTCTCTTGTTGTTTTGGATGAGAGAAGTGGGAGGAGGAAGGCTCAATTTTGGACCAAGGCTGTGGGAGGAGATCCTTCTTTGCACGCGATTTAAGAGAAGAGGGATGGATCGCGAGCGGGAGTAGTTGAGGGAGGAGGGAACAGTTGCCTGTCATTCGAATCATGGATCATGGAGGATTGGAAAAGGGGAAGCGAGCCTTCAGGTTTGGAGATTTGAACGGAAGGGATTCGAACAGGATTAGGGCTCGGGTCGAGTAGACGGGGATTTGATTGAGCAGATTTATTAGGTTATAAATAGGCATATTTAATTTCTTTAAGCACTTAATTGCTCTTAAAATTAATTTTATGCCTATAAAATCATAGAATATATATATATATATATATATATCAATCTTAGCTTATTTTGATGTTCTGGAATCAACGACGCAATCCGTTTCACGATTTGAGCCCATTTGATTTAAGTCGACATCAAATTGGATTAATTTTAGCTCAAAGTGTGTGTTAACATTTTTTGACCACTCGATGTTTATGCAGACTTGCCCAACTTCATGAATGAAGGTCGTTTGGTTTATGCTGGTGTCCCCTGACCTCGATATATGTGCAGCCATATTGACGACTCAATCGCTTGATTGGTTGGTCATCAGGTTGTGTAATATTTATATTTTGACCAATTTTGATGTTCTTAATGTGATGACAAAGTTTGTTCATCAATCAGGGATCATTTGGTCTTATTTTGGTGACGTCCTGTGTATTTCAGCCTCGATTTGTGTGCTATCACTTCCGATCATTTGACAGTTGCACATAATCATTTGAATTGAGTGTGGATAGTCTCAATTGATAATTTTGACATTTTGAAGCTAATAGTGTGATCAATTTCATGAATGGAGGATATTTGGACATCATCGTAGCTTCCCTTCCCCAATATGCGTGTCAGCACATTGATTGTTCAATTGCTTGCTCGATTGATGTTTAGATTATTTAATATTTATATTTTGACCAATTTCGATGTTTTGAATGCCATGGAAAGGTCTGTTCATTGATCGAATGTCCTTTGACCATTTTCGATGACGTTTAGTGCATTTTGACCCCTAATTTGTGCACTGTCACTTCTGAAGTCAGTCAAATTTAACTCGTGGGCTTGGCTCGACTTATGACACATATATGGAGGTCAATAAATGTCCCCTCCTCTAAATAAATATAATTCATGCATGGAGCGAGTCATGTTTGTTGAAAACTAGTTGACCCTTTGGGCTGGCCACAAAACTTAAATCATTTTAGCTTCAATTGCAATAGCTTACGGAGCTTTGATAGGATTTGCCATTAGTATGATGCCTTATTTAGGACATGCTAAATGATGGGATTGATTGATTTGTTAGAATTAACTTGTCGGATAGATAAGAGTTCTTATACCATCTACTGATTTGTTAGAATTAACTTGTCATTGCAGATTTGAGTTTCCTTTAATGCTAGCTTCGTGCATGGTTGGGTTTGATGGAGGGATTGGTCTTCTTATTTTGAGATTTAGAATTCTTCCTATCTTAACTTTAAGCTTAGTGGACATGATGAAGGATTGACCTGATTTGTCAACATTGGCTTGTCAAGAAGTGTATGTACACCCTAAGTCTTGTGCTTGCTGTCTTGACGGACTCATTGAAGAGTACATACAGATGACCTAGCCTATTGACTTATATTAGATCTATAATGTGAATTATCAGCCTAGCAATGTGTACTTTAACAGACTAAATAACTATAAAATTCCATTAGTTCGGCCATCAGCTTTGTATGAACTATGGAATTGTTTCTTCGGTCGTATGCTTTCTATTTTAGTGGACTAGATGAGGATTGACCTTGATATGTGCTTTGTGCTTGATCAGATCATTTGAGAATAGATTGAAACATCAACCTGTAGGAAATATAAAGATTGACTTGAGGCAGTTCTGAATTGAGAGTTTCCTCAAATTGTCTTGGTCCATCGATCAAGTAGAATAATCTCTTAGATTTTGGTTTCTTGTAATCACTAAGCTATATCTAGCTTGAGATTAAATTGCTATCATCATTGGACTAATAAGCAGGGCTCTTTCACTGTGGCCACTTCTTATGGCTTGTTGAGTGAGGAGAGCATCATCAACTCGGCTACATTTGGGCTTGTTGAGTTTGACCTTTAGAACCTACTTGAGTCTTCGACTCAAGCTATGATGGGCTGGTGATTTGGTTATCGACTAACTAAGCAGGGCTCTTTCATGACCTTTTCGCTTAAGTGAGGAGAGAACTCGACCCATTTGTGAGCTTATTGAGTTTGACCTTTAGAATCCATCCAAGTCCTAGACTTCAGGATGTAGAGGTTGATCTTTGTCCAACTTAGCTAATTGAAGCTTCTAAAATTAGGAGTTGTTTGAGCTTGATCTTCAAATTTTGATGAATCTTGGAGAGAAAAACTTTTGATATTTAAGGTTGTCTCTTCATGCATAGAAATAGATTTTTTTCTTGTAAGAACATGCAACTTAACAATAACAATTATGGATATGTTTAAGGATTTCAATGTAAAACTCGATGTCAACTTGAATCAGAATATATTTGAGGATCTCATCTTATAGCATGATTTCAACTCAGATAAACTTAACATAAAATAAAAATGCCCCTATCTTGCAGTGGGGATTCTAAAGTACATTTAGAAGAACTTTCATGATGAAATTACACAAATACAATAATATTTGAGTTGATATGCTCTTAAGAGGGTTTTGACATGTAACATTGATTTCATCTATGTATATAAATCTAAAAATTCCCTCTATTTAACATGAGAATTTTCTTGAATAAGTTTTTTTTCTTGAGTAAGTATATTTATTTAGGGATCTCTGCATGAAGCTCAATGTCAACCTAAATAGATATACTAAAAAAATGCCCTTATCTTGTAAGGGGATTTCTATTAGAATTCGAGAATGCAGTCATCATGTATAATACTTTTTCAGGTATCAACTATTAATTGGCAGTATTGGACTTTCACCTTTTAAGTCAATGAGTTGGTATGCCCCTCCTTGATACACTTTCTCAATGACAAAAAGGTCCTCCCAATTGGGCTCAAATTTTCCATCAAATTTTTTATTAGGAATAATTGGTCTTTTAAACACCAAGATCAATTCTCCTTTTTAGAACGTTCGAGATCGTACTGTATGGTCAAAAGCCTTGGACATCTTTGCTTGATAAACTTCCAAATTTTGATGAGCTTGCAATCTAACTACATCAAGCATGTCAAGTTCTTCCATTTTTAAATGAGCATTTTGATCTTCAATTAGATTGTATTGGATGGCTACTCAAAGTGAAGGCAACTCAACTTCGAGCGAAGGAACTGCTTCAGTTCTAAATACCAATAAATAAGGAGTGGCTTTAGTCGATGTCTTGAAAGTAGTTCAATACACTCATAGTGTCTCTATTAGTTTAGTATGTCATTCACTCTTATTTTTAGTAAGGATCTTCTTGCGCAGCTTGAAAAATGTCTTATTAAAAACCTCCGCCAAACCATTTGCTCTTGGATTATATATTAAAGAGTATCGCCAATTGATTTTGTGTCGATCGATCAACCTATAAATCTTTGTATTTTTAAAAGTTGTGCCATTATTAAAAATTATTCGACGCAACACTCCAAATCTATAGACCACATTATGCGTGAAGAAGTTGATCACTCGATCAACAGTAACTGCTTTAAATGGGGTAGCTTTATCCCACTTGAGAAATAATTAATCACTGCTAGGATGAAGTGGTGTCTAGCTGACAATGATGATCAATTGGTCCAATTACATATGTACCATAACATTCAAAAGGCCAGGATGCTATTGTTGGGTGTAGTGGATTTGGAGGTTGATGGATTATATTCCCATGTACTTGACATTCATGATACCTCTTAGCATGATTGATACAGCAAAATCTGAGCCGCTCCATTAAATGGCTTAAATGATCCCCTTGATCATGAGATGCATTTAAAGTATTTAAATGTCTAAATAAAGTAATAATTAAGAGATCTTAGATATGTTAGATTCGTCTTGTCTAGATGCTCGATTTGACTATAAATAAGTCATATTTGGAAGCTATTTAGAGATCTAAATGATATCCTAAAATTTTTAATTATATTTTAAGTGCTTAGTTTGGACTAGTTTGGAATCAAACCAAGTTGCTTTTTATCTGATTGAGGTTATTATATTGGCTCTATAATGGCCAAAGAAAGTTTGAAAGATTAAGATTTTGATTTCAAAAGATATTCAATCACTCACACATCAAGATTTGTGCTTGAACTAGTATAGTTTTCAATGATATATTAATAATAAATATTTTTTATTTTATTAATTTATTTGATTTAAAATTATATACCTTTACATCACTTAATTAAAACAAAAATATTATATGTGTTGCGTGCCAGAAATCTAGTTGCGGTAGAATAAAACTTTACTCCTTAGTCTTATTGAGAAATCCATCACACATAGATATTTGAAGAGAAAACAAGAAACTCCATAATTTTTATTTGAAAAAATCCCAAAAAGAGAGAAAAAATCATGAGGTCTAACTCAGTAAAAATGTTCCACTATATATCTATTTTCAAGTACAAAGTTTAAGTTTTCCCAAAAATGGGATTACAGAGTTGTATGTGAGAAAGCCTGATAATGTGAATTCCAAAATCGAATAAATGCATGAACGCTAGTCAGTAATGTTTTGTTGGTTGGCGGAATGATGGTGATGACCCGATGTTGGTGGTGGCAAATGGCGATGTGACCAATGACGTATGGCTGGGAAGTTGGCAACGACGGGTTGGTAAGTGTGACTTAAGTGGGTCGACGGGGTGGTCAACGATTTTCAGCGGTGACCTGCCATGATGGTTTGATGGTGACCAACGCGTGTGGTGGTGATGATCGGTGGTGGTGACCACGCCAGCGGTAGTGGTCGGCGGCATGATCGGGCACGCGGTGACCAAGCGGGACAGTGGCGGAGTAGCCGACGGGTGAAAAAGTGGTAGTAGTGTCTGCGGTGACCGATGGTGGTGGTCAGCATGGTGGTCCGTGGTGGTGGCGGTACGGTGGTCGGTGGTCGAACCGAACCTGTGGCACGATTTTTCTTTGAGGTTCTTCGCCTTAGAGCTCTCTCCTCTCTTTTAGCTTTCGGGGGACCATCATATGAAGATTGAGGAGATATTTATAGATTAGAAGAGTGATATTTCTGTAAATACATACAAAATTCAAACCACTCCATCAAATGGCTCAAAATGATTCTTTTGATCTTCTGATGTATTTTAAGTATTTGAATGGTCAAATGAAATCAGAATTAAGAGATCTTGAGCTTATTAGATCCAGCTCATCAAGACACTCGATTTGACTATAAACACTCCATATTTAGAAGCTATTTAGGGGTCTGACTGATATCCCAAAGTTTTTAATTATATTTTGAGCACTTGATCTAAGCTAGTCGGACGTAATTGCTTTTATATCAAGATTCGTGCTTAATTTTCAGTACCATATCAATATGTTAGTTTTTAAGTTTATTTTGAACAAAGTTGGGTCCAAATATTTTTCCCTAATTTTTAATCATTTCATTAAATATTTTTAAAAATCTTAATATTTATTAATCATCACCATGACTAATTTATAGCACTTGTATTAGTTTATGTGAAACTAATTTTATAGCTTATGCATTGTCTATTAAATAATACAATTTTCTGAAGTCTCATGTCTCATGTAGCTTCATTATGACATGAATAGTTTCTAAAATATATAATTTTAATAATATCGATTTGTAGTTGATCATATTAGTAATCATATGAACTTAGTTTATATCATTGCTGGAAAGTTTTGTAAGAGATTTTTATGACTTGTAGACATATTTGCGTAATAAAATCTATAGTTGTATGTGAAAGCATTTATGGTAATTTTATTTTAAGAACTTCTCTTACATTGCATTGTCTCTTAAATAAATCAAATTATAGAACAATTCCTTGAAATATTCTTGTGTCTATTTACTAGTTAGATTTGAAGTTTCTTAATGATAATTATATTTGCATAGAAGAGAGGAAAAAAACTCATATAATAATATTCACTTTCAATTTAATATTAGGCAAATTTCGATGCACCAATATAAATTAATAATTTATTAAATATAAAACTTAATATATAAAAAAAAAACATGTAAATCCATTGCAAAGTAATCATTTTCTTTATAAAGTCTATCGATTTTATCTTAAATTTGTCATAAATTCCTTATTAATCAATCATAAATTCCTTGCAAATCTCTTGGAAAATTTAGAAATAAAAATTATTGTTGTTAATATAACTTCTGAATTTTACACACTTACAAATAAAATACATTTTTAACATACATAATAGCATAATATATTCAATACAATCATCATAATAAATAAAATTATCATACAACATCATAGATATATTTCATACACCAACAAGACAATCATCTAACACAAGCGGAGCAAAATAAAATTATATTTAACAGGACATGAAAGGGATTATGAGGAAGTTTATAGCTGATTGAATAAAATCTATGAAAATTAGGGGAAAATGTCTTTTCTTTTTTAACATTGGCTAACATTTATCCATGATGATGCCATTTTGAGGAAAATAGTGAAATGATGCAACAACAAGCACACGATGATTTAAAGAAAATCTAAATATTTTGAAATTGATCACCCAAAATTGAACTCACATCAATAGTAATTACAAACTATGATATTTTAAGAGAAGGCAAATCCTTATAAGCCAATTTGTTAGTGATGCTAATCTTTGATCATAAACCTTTCACAAGCAAGCATAGTGTTCTCCCATAAAGACGACAACCTAATTGAGTTGATATGTTACTTGAATAAAATCAATTGACTCCGAATTATTTGTCATGAATTGAGTTATTCAAAATTTCATGTATTAGGTGTGTTAAGTCATACCTTGTCTAGAAGTTGACTCACATTTCTAACTTTATTTGATCATTAACTTAACTAATGATCATAATTTTAATATCTAAATAGTTTTTAAATGTATTTTTTGCATATAAAAAAATCATTGTGGGCTCCAAAAATTTGCCACGGACTTCTCAATGAAGAGAGTTTGATTTAAATGTCGGTTTAATTTTCAGAAGGCATATGGAATAGTAGATAAGACACTACCCAGATATTTCGCTCTCATTTTGTGAGGACTTCAAATTTGGTTCCAGGTTTCCTATAGGGGCAAGCACATATAGATGATTATCCCTCCCAATGCTAAGAGAGAACTTTTGATTAAGGCTGGTATTTAGATCGCTAAATGTGTAGTGTATAGTAGCACCATGTGGAGTTTTGAAATTTAAGTTTATGAAATTCATCATTATTTAACTTAAAGCTGATAGTTGGGGGAACGATGACGAGTCCGATCAAGATCCTCATCCTGAGCTGTTGTGGTCCCTAGTCTTCTTAGTTAGAAGAGATAGTCGACCTAACCTGACCAAAGGATCCTTGTCAGCAGCCTGGGTTGAGTCGTCCAAGATCTTATAGACCTACAATGATGTTTGTCTAAGGAGACATGTTTAAGTTTATCTCAACTAACATAGGGCTTTTTGCCCAATCAAAATACATTCTATAGTTCACCACTCAAAGAGCAAAATTGTTGAGGAACATACGGGTTGTGATCGTGACTGTAATTTAGTAGTATCATTTTGCGACAAATTACCCTTCCGGGGCTCCATAACTTCCATTTATGGAGTCATTTGGTAAATCACGCATAGGCATGCCATGTCATGCTTAAGATTATTTGAGTGTGAAAATGTTATATATTTGATTTGACATTAGCTCTTTGTAAGCAAAAGTTTTCTTAATTTGTCATCCTCGACAAATGATTGCGGATGGGTGAATGGATTTTATTTTAAATTTAGATAATTAATTTTATTTGATTTATATTTTTTAATTTAAATATTTGATCATTTTATAATTGATTTGAATTTGAATATATAATGATTTGACATTATAATTTGAATATATTTTTTATTATAAAACCCTCGTTGAACTATTCAAATAACACCATCATCATCTGATATCATTTACTTTGTTGTTTCAAATCCTATCGGCTCTATTAATTTAATAATAAAGAATCAAATCTATAATTATATTCTCAGAATTTTGAATTTGAGATTTTATAATATAAATATCTTGAATATTTTTGATAATGATGACCCATCGAGTTGATATCTTCAATCAACTCGGCTATCACATAAATATTATTTTACTATTTCAGATCCTGTCAGCTCTATTAATTTAATAATAAAGAATCAGATCTACTGTCATATGACTAAATTAACTTCTTAGATATTTTTTTAAGTTAAAAATAGTATAATAATATAATTAGATTTTTAGGTTTTGTTAACCCAGACCTAGTCCTAAGACCCAACCGGGAATCAACCCACGTAGTATCCTCAGACATTAAGTTTAAGCATTCAGAGTAGTGTCATGGCCCATGCTGGTGCTTCAATTCAAGTGCCCATATAAACCTTCAAAGATTTTAGTGACTTTTGAAGCACTTGTGCATATTTTAATTGTCATATAATATATGCATAATTTATTTAATTTGAGTGCTAGCACAAAATCTAAAATACTTGATTTGAGTGAGAGTCCGCTTTGCAATTTGTGTGGTGAATTTAATCCATTCAAGCATTTGCATATATTTCGAAGCATTTGAATCAAAGTGTGGCATTACTTCAAAATGCATGTTCTATTCCACTTAAGTATCCTTATAAACTTTTAGACATAATATTTGCAAGAATATTAGTCTTGTAGTACATGTGATATTTAATTTGAAGCTTAATGCCTTATGTCTGCTTGTATAAGTGGATCTGATTGTAAGATGTTTTAGATTTGATTCAATTATTTAGATTAATATGCATTTGTTTGCATTTAGTTCATAGCTCGTTGAGTTTTTTAAGTTTCAATGAAACTTAGCTCGAAATCACTAAGAAGCTCATAGGCTCATCATAAATCTCATTAAATTCTTTATTATTATTATTATTATTATTATTATTATTATTATTATTATTATTATTATTATTATTATTATTATTATTATTATTATTCTCGAATGATTTGTTTGATGTGGCATATAACACAACCCAATTAACAGATTTGATTTTTCAAAGGAATATATTTTCCAAGCACTTCGTCTAGCCTTCAAGTTTATTATGGATCTCATTCAAGTCTTTTTTTATAGAATCTTGCTTAAGTTCTTATTTAGGCTATGTTTATATCATACTTAAGTTTTTTTGAATTCATTAAAAGTCTAAAATTCGGTAGTCTCCCGACGTCATCCCCGCGTAGGGGGTTGCATCAAGGGCTATTCGACCTTCCCGTCAGCTCTAAAGAGCATAACGGTCAGTGCCTTGCGATACTACGGTCGTGGTCTTCTAACCAGTCAGCTCTACTGAGCATAACAGGATCTTCAAATACATATAATTTCAATTCAGATTTTAATTTTGAGTTTATAGTTCATTTTGCATTGAATTAATTAAGTTCTCTGTCAATCTGAATTTTGCCTCGTGTCTTCACACATAAGGAGAGGTCATCGAGAGTCTATTCGGCCTGTACTCAAGAGCATAACTTAGTGCCTTACAATGGTCATGGTCTTCTAACCAACCAGCTCTACTAAGCATAATAGGATCTTCAAATACATATAATTTCAATTCAAATTTTAATTTTAAGTTTATAGTTCATTTTGCATTGAATTAATTAAGTTCTTCAAGAATTTTGGCACTCGTCTTCACATATGCATGAGTCATTTGGTCTCTATACTAAGCATAATGATCGTGTCTTTAACACTAGTATTTCAGCTAGTGAGCATAATTCTCAAGAGAGCAAGATGTTTTAAGTGATGAACGAGTATAAGTGTTGATCCTACTGAGCGACGCCTTCTTTCTCTCTTACAACGATATTTAGGAGAGATGTCTTCCACTAATATCCTGGCAGATAACACCCTTAAAGATTATGTTCATTACATTCCAATGGAAGTAATTTAGTGGTTGTTTGGATGGTTTCTGGGAGATTTTTGCATCTATACTTTCTGTACTCTCATGAGAGTACAGATAATTTTGTGGGTATTTTTTTCTAGTTTCTTTGACCTGGTTGTTCAGATTATGTTCATTATATTCCAGTGGAAGCAATTTGGTGGCTGTTTGGATGGTTTCTGGGAGATTTTTGCATCTGTACTCTTTGTACTCTCATGAGAGTACAGAGCATTTTGGTCATTTTTTTCTTGTTTCTTTGGCCTGTTTGGAGAAAATATGTTTATTGCAATCCATCAGGAATAATTTGGAGGCTCTTTGGTTGATTTTTTAGTATTATTTTGCATCTGTACTCTCTATACTCTCTTGAGAGTATAGATGATTTTGTGAATATTTTTTTCCACTTTTTTTGGCCTCGTTGTTCAAATGTTCATTACATTCCAGAAGTAATTTGGTGTTTGGATGATTTGGGAGATTTTTCAGATTCTCTCTGTTCTCATGAGAGTACAGCATTTTGTCATTTTTTCCTATTTCTTTGGCTGTTGAGGAAATATGTTCATAATCCATGGAATAATTTGGAGGTGTTGGCTAGTTTTAGTGTTTTTTGTATCAGATTTCTCTTGAGAATGATGATTTGTGGACATTTTTCTAATTTTTTGGTTGTTCAGATTATGTTCATTACATTACATTGGAAGCAATTTGGAGGGATATTTGGATGGTTTTTGGGAAATTTTTGCATCTGTACTCTCTGTACTCTCTTGAGAGTACAGATGATTTTGTGGATATTTTTTCAGTTTCTTTGGCCTGGTTGTTCAAATTATGTTCATTACATTCAGTGGAAGCAATTTGGTGGCTATTTGGATAGTTTCTGGGAGATTTTTGCATCTATACTCTCTATACTCTCATGAGAGTACAAAGCATTTTGGTCATTTTTTCCTGTTTCTTTGGCTTGTTTGGAGGAAATATGTTCATTGCAATCCATCAGGAACAATTTGGAGGCTGTTTGGTTGGTTTTAGTGTTATTTTGCATCTGACTCTCACTCTGAGAGTAGATGTTTTTGACATTTTTCCGTTTCTTTGTTGTTGATTATGTTCATTACATTACATTGGAAGCAATTTAGAGGGATGTTTGGATAATAGGATATTTTTGTATCTCAGATTTCTACTCTGAGCATAGATGATTTTGTGGATATTTTTTTCTAGTTTCTTGATCTGGTTGTTCAGATTATGTTCATTACATTCCAGTGGAAGCAATTTGGTGGCTGTTTGGATGATTTCTGTGAGATTTTTGCATTTGTACTCTTTGTACTCTCATGAGAGCACAGAGCATTTTGGTTATTTTTTTTCCTGTGTCTTTGGCATGTTTGGAGGAAATATATTCATTGCAATCCATCAGGAATAATTTGGAGGCTGTTTGATTAGTTTTTTAGTATTATTTTGCATCTGTACTCTCTGTACTCTCTTGAGAGTACATGCAATTTTGTGGATATTTTTTTCCAGTTTCTTTGGCCTGGTTGGAGGATTATGTTCATTACAAATCAATTGGAAATAATTTGGAGGCTGATTGGTTATTTTTCATGGTTGATTTGCATCTGTACTTTCATTAACTGACTTTTCATTTTGAAGTTTACGATGTCTGGGAAAAGGATAACTTCGAGATGCAGGCCTACCACCGTTAGAACGGTGTTCGATAATATTGTAGCATGATTTACTGATGAAGTGATTGACATTTTAAAGAGGCTTCATCTACATCAATTCATTAGACTCAAAATTGAAGACTCAATAGCCATTACCTCAATCTGTCTTGGGAGATAGAGAAGCAAGCTTTCTTGGGTGCATTCCTTTCACCCCGATGAAGTTGCGAATTGTAGGGATGTCAAATAGAGGGGAGAAGGTCTTATGATAGAAATCTCCACTGTCGCAATTCAATTCAGTGGACTATAAGACTATACTTGAGCATACGGATAGCTGCTCGTGGTACGCTTTGTACAGCATATATTTTCTCTGCCAAATTTTTTTTGTATATCACAACTATAGGGAGGCATCAGAATTTATTGCCTATGCCGATGACATAGATAAATTTATTGAATGCAACTGGGCAGAGGCCATCTGGGCTTTCCTAATTTCATAATTTGATGGTATTACATCAAAGATTCATACCCAGAGGACACTCGGGTACATGAGTGGATTTGTCACTCTTCTTATGGTATATTTTATATCTGTGATTATGTATTATTTGATGCATTAAAGTTAACTTACATAAATATTAATTGTAGATGCAACAAGCATCATCAAGGAGCCATCTCCATTTGCAAAGCCACGTATGCTGCGATGGCTGAAAATAAAGTTTCCAGATGAAGCCTTCACTGGTTTAGGAAGACACCAGGTGACATATAATAATATCACTTAGTTCTTATAATTATGTATTTATTTATGTTATAGTCATCACATTTTCTTATCGATTTAACACAGGTCTTCCTTTCATTCGAGGACATATCAGAAGAGGAGACCTGGCTCCTTAAATCATTTTCCCCTGCCCAACATGCAATACATGTTGAGCCCGATAGCAATCCCATTCTAAGTCCACTAAGTTCAGCCCCCATTGAATCTCCATATATCTCTCCTCGATATTCTCCCCATCCAGTGTATCTAGCCTGCCCTCTGCTACTACCCCACAGAAGGCTTTGCAGTGAAGAGGATACTTGCAGGTTTTAGGGACTTGAAAGATATAGTGTCTTCTTTAAAGCAACAATGATGAGAGAATGGATGGGATTGATTTGCAGCATCGAGGAGGTTCTCTGGGCAGGAGGTCCTACCATCCTATTGTTGGGGAAGCTCCCGGAGGTCACCATAGGGGAACTCTGAGGCACACAGGGGCGACTCATGGAGGCTACCGAGGAGCTTCCTTGGAGCAAGATGGGAGTCTCCTGGGAGGCAACTGCCACGCCCAGGATACTTCCACTTGGGAAGCCCTCAGGTAGCCTCCACTAGGGAAGCCCCTGCTGAGTCCACCATGGGGAAGCTATCAGGAGGCCTCACACATGAAGATGCTCAAAGCCTTTAATCGCATTGAGGTGTGAAAGCTCGATAGATAAGGAAGAGAAAAGCTATTAGTTCCCCTTTCACACACAGTTACAGAAAGTCACGAGTAATAATAAGTGATGTGGTGGCCTCCACTCAAGATGAGAAGCCGGCAACAGAAGTATTAAGTTACTTTCTTTTAAATTTGAGATAATAGAAATAGATTTCACTAAATTCTTTTATAGGTTCAAAAGATGAGCCAATAAAGGTCGATGACCCATGACCGCTATTATGTGGTGGAGGAGCATCGGAGGTATGAATCATCTCAAGAGATCGATCCTTAATTCATAATCAATCTAGCTCTTCATCACTAACTTTCATCGCCGTAATTTCATCAAAAGCAGAGGCACATCATTTTATTGAGTTCTCATCCAGAGCTGTTCTTCCTAAGCCGATGCTCCATCTTATTGACACGTCATGCTCTCGATTCGAGGACAAGTAAGTCAATCTTCAATCAGCTTCTTCATACATAAAATAACATATTCGTTTAATTAAGCTCACTTTAAAATATTTATCACTTGCAGGGGTGATAC
Source organism: Cymbidium sinense (assembly GCA_021442155.1). NCBI lineage: Eukaryota > Viridiplantae > Streptophyta > Magnoliopsida > Asparagales > Orchidaceae > Cymbidium > Cymbidium sinense. The sequence continues at coordinate 8,264,964 of CM038226.1, forward strand.
AAGATTCGCCGGGAATATCATTATTCAGGCGTGATCGATGAGTTTGATGATCAATATCTCTCGATGCACACGCCGATGCCTTCGCTTCTTATCGTAGGAGTACTCGCTCATCCGGTCAGATGTCCCTATTTGTACATCTCATGCTTGTATTGGGTAAGTTACCCCATGGATATGCAGGGTATTACAATTCAATCATTATTTGTATAGATGGAAATTACAATTTATAAACATTCTCTTCTTTTCTTATAGAGCTATGCAAATATGGCTACACAAGGAAAGCAAAATGTTCATCCAAAGATGTCACAGACAAGGTGTCAATGGTCGAGCTACTCTTACTTCCAATTATAGATAATCAGACTTGGACACTCCGGTTGTATATTAAGCTAGAGCTTGGTATTTTTATGACTCATTACCAAAACCAACCCATAAGGCCATTCTTCCAGATTGTAAGAGTTATTTTTAATTTGGCTCAGAACCGGTTTTTTTAACCCTCCTTATTGACTATACTTCTTGCTATTCGATCAAATTACTTGTTGAAGATGTCAGTCTTTTGTGAGATCCCATAAAATGGCCAATCAAATGGTGATTGTCGCCAAAATAACAAGTGTTGACGGGATGTTTGTCTGCAAGTACATGGAGGCAGCAATTAGGAAATCCCCACTTAACTGGGCTGACCACCAAGATTGGCCTAAGAAGATGAATTGCTTTAGGGTCGAAGTTCGCTTACACTATCTTTTATTTGGGAATGAAAAAGCCAAGCTAAGAACTGTACATTTAAAGTTTGATAAGTAGGAAATAATTGTATAAGGTATTTCATTTTTTTTCAATATTATTTGGCGTTTGGATCTTTTATTATTAACAGAGAACACTAGAATTTGGTTAATGCCGGAATGTTTTAATGTGCTCATGTACTCTGAGCACAAGTATTTCATCTATTTTTCTTCAATTTTTCTTGGCGCTTTTGGATAAATTATGATTAGCGAGAACATCTACAACAATCTATTTTTTGCTTACTGAGATGTGTTTTTCTATACTGTGTTATTTATGCTATCATTCTCTATACTGTACTCTCATGCTATTTGGACTCTCTGCACTTTATGTACTCTCAGACTTCTTGTACTCTATACTCTATTCCAGTGTGTAGTTTGAAGGCGACTATAAGAATATTTGAGGTGTTATGTAGCTTAACTCTTTATTCTCCTCATAGACAGATTATTTGCTTATTTTTTCCCATTTTCACTTTTGTTTTTGTGACTAAGAGGAATTGTTCACTATAATCTTAAAGCAAGTTGGATGCTCTGGTTGCCTTTTATGAGTTTTCTGAGCATTTTATATATACTCAGTTTAATCTCTCAGACTCTCTCAGACTCTTCTCTCTGTACTCTCATTTTATGTACTCGATCTCTCTTTTCTTATGTACCCTTTCTAAATTTATATCATATTTTAAATTTAGATCAACTAAAAAGGTGAAGCTAAAATTTACATTATCTAAAATTTACGTATATCTATTACATCTCGTAATACCTCAATCAAAGTATGTGGAGAATAATATGAATTACTTATAGTGAACGTAATATAAGTGGGTATGATTACTTTCTATCAGTCGAAGTCATACTTCTTAAAGCCTACTTTCTACTAAAATATGTGTATAAAATAGACAAATATACTATCGATGATGCGACTTACCAACGTCTTATTCACAAATATAAATTTTGAAGGCAGTGTGGAGCAAATTATATATTTTCAGATGATGAATTTTTTTAAATAATGTAATAACTGAAAGTATCATTTGAATTAAATTAATATCATTGATAAATTTATAAATAATTACTAAACTAATATCATCATCGATTAATATAATCGCCAGATTTTTTTTTTTTCTTTCATAAAATGTAGAGTACTTTATAGAGTACATATATCAAACTATGTAATATCTGCAATGAAAATCAGCTCATTCTCATAAGCAAGGTAGACTCATCAATCAAATAATATAATTTGGTAAAATATGAGAGATTTAGTTGCCACAGTCTAAGGATTACAAAGTTATGTACTTATACTCTCATTTCTATACTTCCTACGATGAGCTTTCCGGCATTTTATAATAATAAGATGTTCGTAATAAAGTCGCTCAAAAGAAGAAAGTCATCGACAAAGAAATGATTACCGGAGCATGAGAAAGGTCATCCTAATGCCGCACTTGAGGCGCCTTCCTAACCAATCCCATGAGACCGCCGGTGTGCTGTTAAGTAAAAGAAAGTCATCTTGAGACTCTAAAGCTTTGCAAATGATTGCACAATCGAAGAACACATAACTAAATGATATCATGCATTGAAATATTTTCTTGTAATAATATCCATCATCAACTTAGTACCCTTCACCGAATCGACCATTGTTGAGCTCGAGTTGAATTCTGAGGTAGAACATCGCTTAATGATTTTAACAAAGATCGATGTGTGCTATTAGGCGCATCAAAAATACGGCATAACGAGAAAAGGTGTTGTGGGTGATGAAACACGCTCTCAGACACTATCGCTTTGAACTTTGGTTTCAGAATAATAAAAATATGATGGTTTGAAGATTAGAGCAATATTTTAAATACTAAAAATTAAGAGGCAAATAGAATTACTCTTGGCTTTCTTGGATCTCCCAATATCCCTTAAGCCTTACGTTGGAAACACCTTTGGACGCGTTGCTTAACTAGATCCTTCAAGATGTCTTTTCCTTATCTATGGTGACTTCTTCTTCTTATTACCGTCACCGGAAGAGAATTCCCACTTATAGAGTCGACATCGTCATATAGTTTTTTAAAGGATTGAAGCATATAGTCCTCAGCTCTATTATTACCTGTCTCGACACTTATTTGATATGCATATCGACTAACGTAAAAAATAATGCCGAGTATTTCCATCTGCCTTCCACATCTCTTAATTTTCTATATGCACTATCGATATAAATATCCCTCTTTGCTCTAGTAGACCATCGCATGAGAAGATACTTATCTGAAAAGTGCACTACATCTTCAACTAAAACTCTCGATATAATGGGCACAAAAGTAATCCCATCATTTCAAATTTCTTACAAGTACAAGTTACATCTAGGGTAGTCCCATCGAAATGACCATATTTTGGATGAATTTTATTCTCTAAGTTTCTCACCAAATACTCCATGGGGCTATCATGTGACATTTTGATAGCCTCCAACTCCATGCAAAAAATTCTTCCTCAAACATAGTATACTTTCTTGTATAAAATATATTTATTTTAGAATTGAGTCTTAACAACAGAACAATCGATGATGCTACACTTGAAGTCTTCATCATGTTCATTCCGTGTCATGTCTCCATAACCTTCTCCAACCCGAAGAAATAATCTGTGGGCGAACTTGTTGGTTTAGAGATTCTGTGACATACGTTGTTCATTGACTCACTATATTGCATTGATAAGATGCCATGCAGAATGAGTCTTTGCTGAATGTAGTGGACCACTTGGATCTAATTTTATAAAGCTCAGACAACCAATGATGATCATGCAAATTGCCTTCTAGCATGGCAGATAAAGCTTCTTCAAACTATTCCTCTGAGTCACATCTGCTCATGCATGCATAAAATATCCTTTGTACCCTCTTATTACTATTAAAGCAATGAACCTTGGAAGGAGCTTTCTTCGAAATATGCCATTAGCACAACCTATGATGAGTATGCGGTAATACAATTTTGATAGCTGTCATAGCGATCTTGATCGTGAATATTGTAGGATGTCTCACTCTCATCAACCGAAGAAATGTCCGAATAGCCATGAGAATGACTCAATGTCTCTTCTGATAAAAGGCTACTCCAAATAACACATTTTGCCAGTGATGATTCACTCCAACAAGAGGGGCACAAATAAGATTATATTTATTGAGTCGATAACTTGTATCAAAAATTATCACATCACCAAAGCAGTCATATTCTATCCTAGACATGCCATTGCTCCAAAAAAAACTTACTAAGCAATCCAACTCATCAACTTGTACATCCCATGCAATTATCTCGTTCGCTCTTTCTAACCAGTATTAATGCATTACTATCACCATTCATAATCGATCTTTTCTCTTTCTAAATTGAAAGCATCTCTTTTGTGAATCCAATATTCTCTACACGCCAACCTTCCTCACTTAGATAATGCAATGCATTGCTTTAATTTTGGCCTCTGTCATTGTCTTCAACACGAAAGCCTTTTCATCGCTAATGCATCTGTGATCTGAGAAGATGTAGGTCAGCAGGCTTTGCCAATGAATGATTATGATTTTCTATATATTTTTAACCATCCGCCTCCCCAAGTCAACAGAGAATCTAATCATGGCCGGACAACCCGTCTTTGTATCAATTTTCTGGAATTTTGCTAAGCCATTTAGACTGGCAGATTTCTTCCGACCTACTTTTGCACATAAAAAATCTTTTGATTTCAATTTCTTGGAGTTTGGCCAATAACTAGTATGGTCCTTCCAACACCGAATTTGATGTAGTCACAAGATACGCATACGCTTTCATTCTCAAATTGGTGCCAAGGAGTTTCCCAAATTTGGTTCATTAGACATCAGACTTCATCATCGCATCGCTTATTGACCGCATTCACCGCCAAGATAGCATAAATGTGGCATGTAAAATAGCTCCATAAATAAATATATTCCCTCTAAACATGCCAAAGAAAGGGGAAAAATGAGCTAAATACAGAGAGTACATATGCAAAAATCATCCAAACATCCCTCCAAATTGCTTCCAATGTAATGTAATGAACAAATTTCCTCCAAACAGGCTAAAGAAACTGGAAAAAAATGGCCAAAATTATTTTTACTCTCAAGAGAGTACAGAGAGTACATATGTAAAATAACACTAAAAAACTAACCAAACAGCCTCCAAACAAGTAAAGAAATCATCATAGAAATATAAACAGTATTATATCAAGTTACCCATGAGTTGAGAAGAGTACAGAGAGTATAGAGAGTACAGAGAGTATAGAGTACAGAGAGTACAGGGGCGCCTTTGCTCAAGAAGGCTTCTTCTTTTGTTTTGTATTTTTTACCTTCAAGATGCTCTTTGTTTCCTCATGGAAGTGCTAACCTCACAGATAGTACATTCCCTATGCCATAAAACCTCCCTCTGTTATTATCACATCATTGCAACTTCATCGGGATGCTCTTTAAGGCTTCTTTGCTTCAAAGGCTTCTTTTGCTTTGTGTTTTTACCTTCAAGATGCTCTTTAAGGCTTCCTCAAAGTCTGACCTCACGATAGCATTACCTCTATTCCATAAGACCTTCTCCTCTGGCATCCCTACCATCGCAATCCGGGGTGAAAGGAATGCACCGCCACCTAGAAAGAAAGCTGCTTCATGTCCCAACAAGATAGGATTGAGGTCATGTTGAGTCTTCAATTTCATGGAGTCTAATGAATTGATGCATGAAGTAAAATGTCAATGACTTCATTACTAAAGAGTGTCAGAATGGAGTAGAGAGTACGATGCAAAAATCCCTAAAACCATCCAAACAAATGCCAAATTACTAAAATGTACTCTCAACAACCAAAGCCAAAGAAACTGACAACATGACCAAAAATCATATGTACTCTTATGAGAGTACAAAAAGTACAGATGGAAGAAAATACTAACAAATCAACTAAACAGTCTCCAAATTATCCTTAATGAACATATTTCCTCCAAACAGGCCAAAGAAACAGACAAAAAATGACCAAAATGTTATGTACCCTTAGGAGAGTATAGAGAGTATAGAGAGTACAGAGAGTACAGAGAGTAATGAAAATAATCTAACAACCATTCTGAAGAAACTGGAGAAAATGACCAAAAATCATCTATACTCTACATGCAAATAACACTAATAAAAATAACCAAAAACCAAATTATTCCTCATGGATAATGAACATATCAAACAAAGCCACAGTGAAAAAATAACCCAAAATGCTATGTACTCTCGAGAGTAGAGCGTAAATCCTCCAAAACCATCCAAACATCCCTCAAAATTGCTTCCAGGTAATAAACATAATCAACAACCGCCAAAAAAAAATGAAAAAAAATGGCAAAATCTATGTACTCAAGAGAGTACGAGACATGATGCAAAATAACACTAAAAAGATCACAAACCCTCAAATTATTCATGATTGTAAATAAACATATTTCTTCCAAACATGCCACAAGTGAAAAAATTGTCAAAATACTTACCTTAGAGAGTACAGAGTATGAGATACAGATGAAATCTCCCATAAAGATTAATAAACAACCACAAAATTATTTCTAATGGAATGTAATGACTATATTCTCTATCCAAGCAAAATAAATTGCAAAAATAAATCATCCATCTCCAGAGTACAGAGTACATGCAAAATCCCTCAAAATAATCAAAATCCTCTTGCAAAGAACTCCAAACACTATAGGAAATATACACTAAATAAAAGAATTTCAAGGAATAACACTAACAAACCATAAAAAAATTATAATTATACAACGGTTGAGAAAATTACCGATACATTTTATTTAATACATCCTCGATTTTTTCGTTCCATCTTCATGGTTCTTTCAGAAATGAGAAAATCTCTTTCTCTCTGAGCTCGTTAAGAAAAAAAAATACATCCCTAAACCCTAAATTTATATATATATATATTTTTTTAAATTCCTCACAAGATTAACGGGCTTCTTCTCTTGTTTGAATGAGGTCTTAGTCGCCAAGATAATCTTATGCCGGTCCAATTATATTGCTAAAAAAAAAAACTATGACACGATCGGTTAGATATACGTATACGCATATATTTAATATTTTCCTCAATATTTGAAGCTCCACATGATCTGTCTAAGCCTTGAGATGCAACATATTTATTTAATTCCATGAGATGTAGAATAATAGCCTCAAGATGCTTCAGATTTCTACTATGCCAAGCTTCATACTCTTCCTGGTATGAGAAATCAGAAGCTTTAAACTCCTGCATTAACTCTAGTGGAAAAATGATAGATTCTACATGCCTCCCAAGCTGGCTAGTAGAGATCCTGAGCAACCCACGCCGGATCCGTGAATCAATTTGACACTCGCATCCGCAATGAGCTCCGATAGTCATTGGCATCTTCACCGTCCTAGAAGGACTACTCTTTTTTCCGGGGCTCTTCTTCGACGATTTCGACCCCAACGCCTTCTTCATCATGCTGGTAGCCGTCGAAGCTAAAGATCTCTGCATCGACGGCGAGCGCGACAGCGACGAAGCGTCGACAATGACCTCTCCGCAGACGACGACGTCACCGATCCCGCCACTGCCGCCGTTCTCACCGAGGACGGAATATATGTTAATGGCCTTCCAATTGTGTTTCGGCACGCGGCGACAAAAATCTCGTATGCTGTCTCTCTAGTTCTCATCCGATAGCTTGCAGCCCTTCGGCAAACGGCAGGCGGAGATGTCGATTTATCGACAGACAAGGAAGAGAAATGCAAGGAAGAAAGGAAATCTCGGATCGCTGTTGTGTTCTGGGTGATTTGGGATAAGCGACTTGGGAATCGGCCAGCAATGAGAGCTACTCCCCTTTTGCATGGGGAAAATATTCTGAGTCCGTGAGTTTTACGCATTCAATCGCACCGACGTGCACAATTAACGGCGCAAAATGACAGGATAAACGCTTTATTTTATCGCCGCACCGACGACCCGATTTTGCTAAACCTCTGGGAACCAAATATCGTCGATTCTTTAGAATACTCAGATGGGCTTTCGATAAGAGATTTTCCGAGTTGTTTGATGTCGCAATATCTGGCTTCTAAGATTTCAAATTGATAGATTCTCTTATAATTATAGATTTCCATACGATTTTTTGAGAGATTTTATTTTCTTTCGTTTTGTCCATTACAATCCATCATAGTGTTTCTATTTTCTTTATATGCTTTTTAGATATGGCTACCCTCATCACTGCATCTCAGAAGAAATATATAGAGATTTTGCGCTTTTTTGATTGTCTATTTCAGAATTCAAACCCAATATCTTTACTTATTTGAGATTTTGCTTTTTGCCCATTTTTCCCCGCTTGGAGGGCATACTATGGATAAAACCGCTCAATAACAGAGGTGTTTTGCCGGGTGAGAGAGAAATGAATTGCATCTTGCACACTCTCTGTACTAGACCTCTGCACTTGCACTTCCTCTGCACTGCATTCTCCTGCACTGCACTGCATTCTCCTGGATAGTGAGACATTTTGGGATGTTTTTCTTGATTGGTTATTGTTGAGACAATGTTTACCGCTTAACTGAAGTTTGAGGTTATGGAAGCTAATTTAGATGCTTGTTTGCAAAATGTACTCACCAATCTGCACCTCTCATTCTTATACTTTCTTGAGATTTTGCTTGGATGTATTTGTGGAGAAAATGAATGTATTCTATACCTGCACTGCACTTGCACTGCACTAATTTCCATACCTCTATACCTCAGATTCTATACCTCTGTATTGCACTCTATACTTCGAGATTTTGTGCTGGTGTTCTGGAGAAAATGAATGCACTGCATTCCTCAGACTGCACTGTACACCTGCTTGCACTGCACTCCTGATAGTGAGACATTTTGGGATGTTTTTTCTTGATTGCTCGGTCTGATTGTTGAGACAATGTTTACTGCTTAACTGTGGAAGTAGTTTAGAGGTTATTTGGAAGCTAATTTAGATGCTTGTTTGCAAAATGTACTCAACCGCCTGCACTGCACTCTATACTTTCTGAGATTTTGCGTTTGGATGTGTTCTCGGAGAAAATGAATCACTCTGCATTCTTGTATCTCTACTTCTCAGACGCCTCTGTACTCCTGCACCTCATCCTCCTGGATAGTGAGACATTTTTTGGGATGTTTTTCTTGATTGCCGGGATTGTTGAGACAATGTGCTTAACCAAGTAGTTTAGAGGTTGTTTTTAATTTAGATGCTTGTTTGCAAAATGTACTCACCAACCGCTCACTGCATTCTATACTTTCTTGAGATTTTGCCTTGGATGTGTTTTGTGGAGAAAATGAATCACTGCATACCCCTGCACTGCACTGTACTCCCCGATATTAAGGTGCTTGCAATCCAAGATGCGCTAATAGATTACCTTAGCTTTATTTTGAAGTTCCATGTCCGCAAAAGGATAACGTCTGATGCGTCAAAGTGGCATCGAGCATTATTTGATAATATTACGCTACTAGTGAAGTGACTGAAATATTGAAGCGGCTTCACCTGAACCAATTCGTCACATTGCCTGGACTGCAACAAGACTTGGTTGCCATAACCTCTATCCTATCTTGCTGGGACATCAGACAGCAAGCTTTTTTATTGGGTGGGCAGTGCATTTCTTTCACTGCGGATGAAGTAGCTGTGATGCTCGGGATGCCAAACAAAGGGGAGAAAGTTTTATGGCAGAAATCCCCATCACAAAGATAGTAGATTATAAGAATAAGCTCGAGCAATCGATAGCTCATTGCGGCACGCTTGTCTTGTACATACTTTTCTTATTTCAAATTTGTTCTTTGCATACCACAACCATGAGTAGCTTCTAGTTTAATTGCCTACGAGATATATCGAAAAATTTGTCGAGTAATAATGGTGATTTGGGCCTTCTTAGTGTCTCAATTCAATGGCATTACAAGAAAGATGCGATACGAAGCCGCTACATGAGTGGCTTTGTGCCTCTTCTTATGGTATGCTCGACGTTAGTTTAGTTTTACTTGATGTGAGCAATTTAACGTATACATTTTTTTTGTAGATCCGGTGAGCACATTATCAAGATTAAGTCATTTCATCCGCATGACCCACGATATGTTTGGCCTAAAATAAAGTTCTTATGTTGCCACGATTTGGGAGGAGACCGTGTACGTGAAATTATGTTCATTCATGTAAGTGATGCATTTACATATGTTTAGGTCACATATCTCTACCTTTGGTTTAACAGTGTCCGCTCACACTCGAGGACTTATCAAGAGGAGACTCGCTCATTGAATCATCCTCTCATCCACATGAAACTTCCATAGGAACTTATCGTGCCCCATGTCCATCTATTGTCGCTCTTGATTCCCCGTATATCTCTCCAGATATTCCCCAAGTGTCTAGCTTGCCCTCGCTACTACCCAATCGAAGGATCTCAGTAGATAAGTTATTTGGTTTGAGGGAGTTGAGGAAGTTGTGGCATCCTACCATGCGCCAGTGGAGAGAGGATGACATTCATGCACGTGCTATGGAAGTTACCGCCTGAGAGTACCCCCCATCCCCGAGTGGAAGTCGCTAGAGGATACCACCGGTATCTTCTCGAGACCTTAGGGAAGCTGGGAGTCTTGTGCCGAGAAGATCCTGAGCCGGGTCAAGGAGACTCCCAGCATAATCGCTATCGCCCCTTCATTGGCATGCACGCCGTGAAGGCAACGCAGACGAGGAAGAGGAAATCTGGTTCTCCGCTCACCACTGCATACGTGTTAAGAGTGCTCGACCGCCATCCACCCCATAGCCAGTATTACGCTAATTTAATGAATAATATGATTAAATAGATGACCGTATCAGTTTCACCCTTCTCGGTGCAGGCCGCCGTAATTTGATGAGCCATCGAGGCTATCGAAGTGAGGAGCACCACCGGTAAGGAGAAGTTCGATGCTCAATCTTTCGATGACAATGGATATGATTTTTACCAATTATGCCTAAATAATTATATTACGTACCGAGGGCGGTTGTGGACTTCCCATCTGGGATGGCATGCCTCACCGATCCATTAATCGGCCGCTGCTCGCGTGACAAGTAAGTCACCGGCATCTTCCTCATCATTCTACTTGCTCATTTGCTTTTAAAAAATGACCGTATATAATGGGGAGATAGTTGCTCGCAGTAAATATTATTATTTCATGAGGGCGATTGACGACATCGATGGACCAAGATCTGCCGATGCACCGCCGATCGTCGTGATATCTCTGAGAAGTACTCCTGCCGGGATTGTATGTCCCATTCCTTTACATTTCATGCTTACATTGGGTGAGTTACCTCCAAAATTACTAGCTCAATTCATTCTTGATATTCTGTATGTCGTGTCTTATAGATGTTATCCGCATCCTTGTAGAATTATCGATGGCTTGCTAAAAGAAAGCAAGATGTATATCCAAAGATGTCACCAGATAGTGCATCGGTAGTGCTTCTACTCCCGCTTATCCATAATGACGGACACTTCTGTCGGTAATATCAAGTCATGGCGGTGGTCATTTTACGACTATGCCAAACCGACACATAAAGGCATCAAATGGTATGCACTCTTCTTGGTTCTCCTGGGATCACACTAATACCTTATCCATCTTCTGATTAAATTCGCTGATATCGCCATTATTTTGACAACCCAAGAAATGGCAGTTGAAACGATGGGTTGCCTTAACAAGTCGATCGCGCATGTTCATTTGCAAATACATGGAAGTTATCGAGAAGCCCACAATTAACCTGCTCAACAAGGACTGGACAAAAAATGAATAGATTGGGTCGATTTTGTTTATGCGATTTTTTGCTTGGCCTCAAAAAACAATTAAATAAAGTTTGCACCTTTAGTTGTTCGCAGATAAACTGCTTGTTATTTCGGGGTTTATGTAGTGATAATTCTTGTTCCATGTCCGACAACTGTTTAGGCATGTTCATTTGCATTTCGAGTTTGTTATTTCTTCGCTTTTTTTTTCACTTTCTCAGTATTATTGTTCGATCATGGCAACTAAATCTAATGAGGCAATGAGGTTGCCGATGATTTTAGTAGATTTTTGGTCTCAGACCATTTTGTACCTCTCTCAGACTGCACTGCACTTAACTCTCTCTGCGTTTTTTGTTTCACTTTCTATTGCTGGTTGTTCGTAACATTGTAACTAAATCCCAATGAGGCAAATGAGGTGGTCGAATTTTAGTAGATTTCTAATCTGCATTCTATACCTCGCACTCTGTACTCCTGCATTCCTCCTCAGACCTGCACTCCCTGCACTGCACTCTTACCTGCACCCTCTTCTATTCTATACCTCTGCACCTCTCAGACTGCACTGCACAATACTTACAGACTTACCTTTGTACCTCTCATATATGTACACGCTATTTTTTGGCAAATTTAATAGACAATTTTTATGCAAATTAAAGATTTATTTTTAAATAGTCAAGATTGATGATAGAAATAATATATGTAAAAATCAAAATTTAATTCTATGTAATATACTCATAATCATTGAATATTATATATATTGAGCCTTCATGCCAACATTACAATAATTTAAATACATATCAATTGAATATATAATCATTGAATATATTTTTTCATATGAGAGAAATGGTAAATAGTATTTTATAAATAAATTTAATCTGAGGCAAAAAATAACCTTAAATACATGAAATGCATCTAATTGGATGCTTCGTTTTATCTTGAGTAGAAATAAATTCATAGCTTTCAAAGAAAATATGTTTAAAAAAAACATAACAATACAATTCTTTTGAGAAAATCAATTCTATCTAAATATTACATACATCTAATACAATTCTTTTCTAATATGTTTTTTTTTCTAATAAATTCAAGAGTCATGTATTTTATTTTAAAAGATAATGATAAATATTAATATTTTTGAGTTGCACATGTAAATGACCGAGATTGTGTGACATGCAATGTAATTGCATGTAAAATTTAGTCTCACATAAAAAAAACTAAAAGATTAGATTTGAATGATAGCATTTAAATAACTCAATGGAAGAACAAAGAAAAGAACATATGCCAAGCATTACAATGTTGTACATAAGAACGGATTAAAAAAATTTAGACCTACTAAAACAAAGCAACCATAAAAAATCATTTTACGTAAGAAAAAGGAGGCATGAACAGTTAGACCTACAAAACAATTAAATAGTAAACCTCATCAAGCATAGAGGTAAACAATTCTTCACCAAATGCCTAGACTTAAAACAACAAAAAAAAATTGAGGACATTCTTGAAAAAAATTGTACAGCCACGCATTATGACTAAAACATACAAAATGAAACTAAAAAATGCCTTCTTGGATAATATCATGCATCAAAATGCCTTGTAATAATATCCATCATGATATACCCTTCAGATGTTGGTTGATGACGAGGTCGAATTGAATTCGTGGAACAATATTGTAGTAATAGTACAACATCTTAGTAATTGATGAATAATTTACGTCAATGTGCAATATTCTAGCTTATGAAAAGCCTGGGCATAACGAGTGGAGAACCGCGATGCATCCCGCTCTACAAAGACTCTCGCTTCACTTTTGTTTCTAAGACAAGAAAATATAATGAATTAAAAATTTACAGGAAACTATAAGTAATAGCAACATCAGAGGCAAGTAGCATAAGTACTTGTGGATTTTTTGGATTTCTCCCAATAAGCCTTGAGCCTTGCGTTGGAAACACCCTTTGGACGTCTCTTGATTGGATCGATTGTCCTTATCCTGATGATGTGGTCGCCTTCTTCTTCTTAAGCGATGTCAAGCGGTGGAGAATTCCCACTTATTACGAGTCCACTTCATCGATAGTCGCTAAGAGATGCAAGCATGTAATCCTCGCCTATCTTATTACCCCGCTCGGAGCTAATTTGATATGCATATCGACTTATATGATTCCGAAAACAATGCCCCATCGCTTCTCCCCATGTACTAACCTTCTATATGAACCATCGATGTAGATGTCCCTCTTTGCTCTGGTAGACCACCGCATAAGGAGGTACTTATCCGGAATGCGCAGACATCATTAAGAACTCTAATACAAGCAGTGCACAAAGTATGCCCATCATTTCAAATTTCGCAACTACAAGAAATATCCATAGACACATCATAGTGGACAATCCAGTTTTGGATGCATTCTTCTTCTCTAAGTTCCTCACCAAGTACTCCATGGGCCTATCATCCGACGCAGAATGATAATCCCCAACTCCATGCGTAAATTCTTCTTGAACATAGAGTAAAGCTTCCTCAGATAAAAAACAAAGCGACTTGTTTAAGAATTGGACTACTCTAACAAGGAACAATTCGGATACACTTGAAGTCTTCATCATGTTCATTTCGCCATGTTTCCATCACCTTCTCCAATCCCAAGAAACAATCAGAACTTGTTGGTTTCAAATACCATGACACTTTATTTGTGGCTCACCACTGAGTGGACAAATGATGCCAATACAAAATCTATCTTTGTTGAATGCGGTGGACCATTTCTGCCTAATTTTGTAAAGTTCAGATAGCCAAGCATGATCATACAGATTGCCCTCATCTAGCATGGCAGACCAAGCATCCTCAAACTCATCCTCTATGTCACATTTGCTCATGCATGCATAGAATAGCCCTTGAACTCTCTTGTTACTACTAAAGCAATGGACCTTGGAGGGGGCTTTCTTTGAGATATGCCATTGGCACAACCTATGACGCGTATGCGGTAGTACATTCTCGATGGCTCTCGCCATAGCCTGATCTTGATCAGTAAATATCGTTACAGGATGCCTTCCACCCATCAACCGAAGAAATGTCCGGAATAACCATGTGAATGACTCGATGGTCTCTTCCGACAAAAAAGCTACTCCGAATAAGACGTTTTGCCAATGATGATTCACTCCAACGAGTGGGCACGGACAAGATTATATTTATTGAGCCGATATAGTATCAAAATTATCACATCCCCAAAACAATCAAATTCAACCTAGACATACCATTGCTCCAAAAAAACTCACCAAGCAATCGACGATCAACGAACATCCCATGCAAACATCTCGTCCGCTTGTCTTTCCTTGAGCATTGTATTAATTCGTTGCTATCACCGTGATCTTCGCTCTTTCACGGATGAAATTGAAAGCATCTTTTGGTGAATCCAATATTCTCTACACCAACTTCCTCAGATAGTGACGCGTCGGCCTAATCGACTCTGTCATCGTCTTCAAAACTGATGCCTTCTCATCAGTAACGCATCTGTGCGATCTGAGAAGATGCAGATCACCAGTCTTTGCCAGTGAATGATTATGGCTCTCTATATATTTTTTAACAGACCAATTCCCCTCCAAATCCACACAGAATCGAATCATCGCCGGACAACCACTCCTCGTATCAGTTTTCTTGAATTTTGTTATATGGTTTAGATTGACAGGTTTTTTCCGACCTGCTTTTGCACACAGAAAATCTCTCGATTTCAATTTCTTAGAGTTTGGCCAATAACTTGTATGGTCTTTTCTAACACTGAAGCCTGTTTGATGTGCATAATCACAGTACAGTGCATAAGCGGTTTCATTATGCACAACCTGTAAGATACCCCAAATTTGGGTCATTAGATAAAACAACTTCATCATCATTGCTCATTCACCACATTCATCTGCGAAAACATAGTCCAAACAAGTTCACAGATAATGAGAATCAGTAGAGAATCAGAGAGCATAGAGTGCAGTTTGTCCAGAGAGTATAGACACAAAAATACCCAAAAAAGCGTTGACACCAAATTACAGCCGGAGGTGGAGATGCAATCTGAGATGTATATACAGAAGATATAGGTATAGAAGGTATAGCGGTCGGCAGAGCAGAGAGATAGAGAGAAGAGGCAGAGAGAGGGTACTGAGGCAGGTATAAGAGTGCAGGTATAGAGGTATAGAGCATTATAGCCTATGCACTGAGCATATACAAAGGGATCTGAGAGGTACAAGGTACAGTATAGCGGCAGAAGGTAGAGGTATAGAAGGTATAGCAGTGACAGAGGTATAGAGTGCAGAGTGCAGTGCAGGCAAGAGAGTACAGAGAGGTATAGAGGTACAGAGGTGCCAGAAATCTCCTAAAATCCCTAACAACCACATCATTGCTTGATTGGGATTTAGTTACCATGATCAACAACCGGCTACGAGAAAAAACGGAAAAAATCTCATACTGAAGACACTACAGAGTACATATACAAATAAGCTACAAAATTAATCAACGACCTCACGAAGATTACATTGAATATGTTTTCTCGAACTTTACAAAAAATCATGAAAAATAAATATGAATACGACGAAGGATTACAACTCCTTAAAAGATTACCGATCCATTTTATTTCTACATCATTATTTCCTCAACGCCTCCATTTCCAGATTCATTCTCCTTCTTCATAGCTCTTTCGTAATGCTCTCGGCTCAGTCTGCAAATAAAAAAATACAGACACTGCCCTAAATGAAGATATTTTTAATTTCTCCCGCGCATATACTCATTCCCCGCTGTTTCGGGTCGGGCCGGGCGATAAACCGCGAAAAAAAAACGCCGTTTCTGTCCTACGGCGTCATTTTTTGGCGCCGTTAATTGAGCCACTGTCGGTGGAGTCCCGCAGCTACGCGGACTCGGACGTAATATTTTCCTTTTGCATGGAGGATTTCGGCTAGCCTTTAGCAGAGGTATGAGTCATGGATGGCTTGGGCGGTCGAGAATAATAATAAATATAATAAATAATAAAATTTGTCACATATATGAGTATAATAAGTGAAGATAGTTGAATAGCAGAAAATTCATATCTTGAAAACTTTTTATAAACTAATCGAAGTTCAGATTATATATATAACAATGTCTTAAAATGAATTGATCCATCATATAATTAAACTCTCCTCCACCTCTTAATTAATAATACTTGATCATAAGATGTTATATTAATATTAATTTCGTATATAGATATAACATTAAATTTAGTAATTATATTCATGACTTCTTAATCTGAATTGACTTAATTATATTTATAGTTTAATTATATAATTATCATCTTCTCGTAAAACTAATTGCCTTTTGTGCATCTTGAAATATGAATTTTTTTTTCAACAACCTTAAGCAATATAGGTGTTTATTTTAAGTAATTTTGATCTTTCGAATGCAACGATATAATCCATTTCACAATCAGAAGTCGTTCAGACAACTTTGGCGACGATAAAAATAAAATTGAGCTCAATTACGCGACGTCGCATTTGAATGACTCGACATTCACTCAAACTCATCTGAATTATTCGCGAAAGATGTTGTTCAATAGATTTTAATGTTTTGACGCTAATGGCGTGATCAATTTCGAGAACGAAGGATGTCTGGGCATCGTCGCAGCCTCCTGACTTCGATATACGCGTAGGCGAATCGATGGCTCTCATTCTTAATCGATCGAATGGGATTGTGCAATATGTATATTTCCTTTCGGCGTTCACGCGTGATGACAAAGTCTTAATCAGGTCATTTTGACCAATTTTGTGATGTCGGTGTATTTCGCTTGATTTGGCAGTTGCAGTCCAAATTTGTCCGTATCTTCATTTGTAGCATGTATGGAGGTCAATAATTACACAACATCATAATTTTATATCAAATCGTCAATAATTAAAATTATTGCTTTTATAAAATCAATAGTATAAACCATTAAGTTAATACATGATTGAGATGATAAATCCCTTACAGATATATACACATGTTAGCACTTGAAATGTTGACATCTATGAGAAAGGTAGACATCCGCGAATATAAATAGTTGAGTTGATAGATCATTATCATTAGGTCAGACTATGTTATTCATGTTACCCTCAAGTCGAAAGTTTTTTTTTTTATTTTTTGAGATTTTTTAACGAATTTAATCATAAAACTCATACATATATGTGCGAGACCGAGCATCTTTTGAAAGTCAAATCTCTCAACCACTATACTAGATGTCTTGCATCCTCAAGTTGAAAGTTAAATAATACCGATGGATAAACACATGAATCCGAACATGCAAATACCTGATAGAATGAAAAACATAAATTAATTCACAATATCTTTACTTTAATAATATGCTACTATTTTTGTACGTTCTAGTCGAATATAGTTAAATTTTTTTTTAATAGGCCTAATCAATTATTTTGTGAAGAAGAAAAAAATCTGATATTCTTTATGGATAAACTTCTTTATTTTTATTTTTGTGGAATATGTGTTCGTTATTAACTGTTTTCTTGAAAGCATATATAAAGAATAAAAATAAAATGTTTTCAAGTATGCTACAATAAAGAGTTATATTGTTTTAATTAAATTTAATAATAAAAATTAGGGCATATTTTATAAGACAATCGTTGTGACACATTCATCGTAATTAAATATGATATTTTTCTCTAAATAAATAATATAAATACGATTATGAATGCTATATTAATATACACAGAAAGAAAGGACATTAAATCCAAGAAAAATAAATTTCACCAACTAAATTAAAGAAATTAGATATGTTCTAAAGCGAGTCACCCAAAAGGAACTGAGGAGCTATACAAATCGATCCATGCTTTCTACTGCATCGGTTCCATGATTTCGCCGAAGTCAAGAAGGTTATTAGAAAATTGATATCTATTAAAAAAATGGATCGAATAATTATACGAAGCAGCTTCTATAGTTTTTATTATTTTTTATTTTCTCGCCTCCGTAGAAATTATTAAGATTATTTTTTCATATTCAAGAATGAATTTCTTATAAATACGATTAATGACAAATATGAAATGGAGTTTATCAAACGCACTCATTGGCTTTCTTCTTAAAGTATTCGAACTGGATTTCAATTGTTGGGCAGATTCCATTTCCTGCAATTATTAAGGATTTAAAATAAATAAAAAGCGAGAAAAAATATATAAACTTTGGCTCAGTAGATCGAAGATTAGATTTTTTTTTAAAAATCTTAAAATCGAATGGCAAAAAAAAAAACGATAAATTTTAAAAATGGAGCTTTTTATAATTAAATTTTAGGATCATAAACTTAGAATCAAATCACACTTTTTAGAAAACGTAAACTTATCTCACGTTTTCGAGAAAACGAGAATTCTATTCTTGTCTAAAAGTCCACACACATTTATAAACTTATTTGAACATCAACTTAACTAATGAGCATCATTTCATCATTAAATGACTTTCAAATATATATTTTCCAATATTTAAAAGAAAATAAATCACATAACATCATATAAGAAAATTTTATATCCCTTCATCAATAATTAGAATTATTGCTCTTATAAAATTAATAATACAAAAGGATAACATAATACATGATTGAGATGATAAAGACCTTGCACATACATACAAATGTTAGCGCTTGGAACATTGCTTCACATATGAGAGCTAAAGCTCCTCACCACAAAGCTATAAGGCTGGTGGCTACACATATAAATAGTTGAGGTAATAAAACCCTCACACATAAACTCAAAATGCACAAAATTATTGAAGTTTCCATGAGTACTATATAAAGCTTCAAACCGGAGAAGTATCATAATAATGGTTTTAAGCCTCCCACATCTCAAAAGTGTCATTGACAAAATCATAGTACTCTCCATGTAAAGTAAGGGTCTTCTTCCCAAACCTTCCTTAACATAAGGATAAGTCTTTAGGTTCTCAAGAGAAACCTTCACAACTTCCTGAAAATAGTTATAGGCCGAAGAAATTAATAATGGGGAAGAAAAAGAATGTGTTATCAAAAAAATTCAAAATGTATCTCATGTATTGCTTTATTTATTATTATTTGAAATATATTACTATCTAACTCCTATATTTAAAGTCTTGTTATTTTTTGATATTGTAGTTTAACCTAAATTAGGAATAATTTGTGATAGATTTTATGATATATTATATGTTTTTATAATATTGAGCAATATTTGAATCATAATGGGTCCTTTCACACTCTATCTTCAAAAAACAAAAGTAATTTGACATTGAATCATTGAAAATAAGTGCAAGTCATATTTTTATGATTGAGCTTTCTATTTAATGCTTATTATATGCTATGTGTTTGAGCTTGTAATTAAATTTTCTCAAATATCTTAAAAAATATTGCAAATAAATAAATTTTATTATCTCAATAGAATAAAATAATATGTTTCACTATGTAGTGGTGGGGTTTGAAGCTCAATGACTCCATTAACTTTTTATTTTAAATATTATTAGTGCCCAGTTTCTAAAAAAAATTGACAAAATAAATTTAATCTTACCTTCTCCAATTTTGAGCACTTTTCTTCATAGGAGAGACCACCATGAGCTTGCTTCACACTTTCTTTTGCAGGAGTGCAGATTCTGACCCAATTCTCTATAAAGTCACTGCTTTTTTGATTTCTCGCACATGAATTAATTACAGAGACGTTATAATATGGGGTGGAACATGAGAAAGTGGGGGAGATGCGTGGACTGTATATGGGCTCATGAAGAACGTGAGAAAGTGCGAGGCTTGGAGCTTGCAGTGAGGAAGAGAGAAAGCAGCAACCGTTGAAAATGGTGTAGACATTGTGCAAGGGACCGAATCCTTCGCTCCTCTCTTATACTATTTCTTTGCATTTAATGGTCCCCAATATGCCACTCCAATTCTGATATCTTCTTGCATGTGGGTGGTGAAGTTGAGATAATTAAGGCTAAAAATTGTTAGAGAAGAAAACTTAGCATGTCACTCCAATTCTGATACCTTCGATTAACAAGGACCACCATTTTCTATACCAATATTCAAGGTAGCTCTAAATCCGTTGGCCGATTCCATTTGCTGCAATTATTAAGGATTTTAAATAAATAAAAAGCGAGAAAAAAAATATAAACTTTGTCAGAAAGATGAAATTCAAAGCTCAGTAGATTGAAGATTAGATTTTTTAAAAAAATCTTAAAATCGAATGGCAAAAAAAAAAATAAACGTTAAATTTTAAAAATGGAGCACTATATTAAATTTCATCAGCAATAAGAGTTTTTATAATTAAAATTTAGATCATAAACTTATAATCAAATCACACTTTTTAGAAAACGTAAACTCATCTCACGTTTTCGAGAAAGCGTGAATTGTATTCACTTTTTTTATTTTTTTTTAATTAATTTTATATAATAATTAGTCGTATTTCTCGTATTTCATATTTTTATTTTGTTGATTATTAATATATATATATATATATATATATATATATATATATATATATATATATATATAATTTAGTTTCATTTTAAGTTAGATATTTAAGATAATTTAGTTCTAATAGTTTATTTTAAATTTTTTATATAACAATTTTATAATTTTTTATATTTAAGAAAAAAATATAATTTATATTTTCAATCTAAATTTTGCAATTAAATAATTATTACATAGTTTATAAAATTAATTAATTAATTAATATTATTTTGATAAAATTAATCTGAAGTAATCTATATATCATAAAAATTTATTAAAAATAAAATTAAATCATTTAATTAGCTTGGAATCATGGACTCACAAATGCAATCATAAAATTTGCCATGATGATTAACTTGCTAGACCATAAATCATGAATTTTGTCAACATCACTATAGCTTAGCTTTATTTTATTAATTTTCAACAATCAATTTAAAATTTATAGATTATTTTAATTATTTTATCAAAAAATATTAAAGCGTTGTTAAATTTATAAATTACACTTTAAAATTTAGATTCAAAATCTAAATTAGAATATTTTTATTATAAACACAGAAATTATAAAACTGTTATATTAGAAATAAGAAAAAAATGAACTGTAAAAAACTAAATTATTTTAACTTCCTCACTCACAAGAAAATTAAATTATAATTTAGTATTAATTAAAATTTAAATTATAATATATTAATATTTAAAAATGTAAGACTTAAATTTTATAAATTTAACTTTTTTTAAATTTTTTTTGTAGCATTGTATATATGGCAAAAGAATAATCTTTGCATACATGAAATCAACACCTAAAATAAACAAATAAATTGATGAACTTTACACGCAATATCCTTAAACAAAACGCTAGATCTAATAAATATTGCATAATTTTAAGTTTCAGATCAGATTAAATTTTGATCAATTTTTTATTATCCTTTTAATCAGAACTGAATATCCAATTATTTAGTAGTGTAGAGGAGATAAAATGTTGACCCTAATGAAAAAAATATACAATAAGAAATTTTCATATAAAGAGAGAAAAGGGAAAAGATAGTCTAGAAAAATGAATGGAAAATAGAGATCGGAAGAGTAAAGAAAAAAAACTAAAAGAATACATAAAATTTTTTTGCAATGAAACTAGAGATATAATACAGTGTTTGACATAAAGTAGATAATTAAATTGATAAGTTGTTCTAGTTGGGAGTTTAAAAGATGAGAGAGAGAGAGAGAGAGAGAGAGAGAGAGAGAGAGAGAGAGAAGTAAAGAGCACAATTCAATCACACATACACACAGAAAAAGAACATAAGAAGATTTACATGGTTCGGGGTCTTGTCTACATTCACGGCCGCATTATGATCTCACTATATTTTTCACTTATAATTAGCTTGGGAGAAGATACAATTTTGGGATGCCTCCATCATGGATTTTCTCCTTTATAAATAAGATGAAAGCGGTAGGTTTGGAGAAATAATTTTAATTGATCATCTAGCTACCAATTTTGAATTTTAAGTGTGAAACAATTCAATTTTGGTGGCTACCTAACTTTGAAAAAAAGCAAAAAATATGTTGAATTTGACTCAACATTTAATAATCTTCCACTTAGAGTCAAAAATATATTATGTTTTAACACTTTTCTCAATATGCTCTATAATACATATCCACTAATGCTCCTCGTGTGGCGTCTTCATCATCATGTTTTATGAAGGCCAACTAAGGTTATGCATAACCTCAGTTTTGAGATGGTCACCACCTTGGTCAACATATCTACAAGATTCTTTGTTCTATGAATCTTCTCTAGTTATGGAGTTCTATCATCAATTAGTCCTCTGATGTGATGATATCATAGCTATATGTGTTTTGTTCTTGCATGAAAAATTGGATTCATTGCCAGGTGGACATTGCACTGACTGTTACTGAAGAGGGTGCTACTTGTTTATTTACTTTAAATTATTGTAGAAAATTCTTTAGCCATATCATCTCTTTATCTTTTTAAACTCATATACCTTTAGTTACGGATAGCGAGACACTCTTTTGCAGTCTAGACATCTAACTAATTACAGTTCCTCCAAGTGTTAACACATAACTGATGTGCTCTTGCGACCATCTAAATCTCTTCCTAGGTCAGCATCTGAGTATCCTTGTAGAATTAGTTCATTATTTTTAAAGTAAATAGCTATATTTGAAGTACCTTTTAAGTATCTTAAGATCCACTTCACGGCTTCCCAATGCTCCTCTCCTGAATTAGACATAAATCTGTTCACAACTCCCACTGCATGAGTTATATTTAGTTTGGAACATACCATAGCATAAATTAAACTGTCAACTGTATATGCATATAGTACCTTCTCCATGCACTCCTGCTCTTCTTCAGATTTTGTTGGCTGCTTTTTAGATAGCCTGAAATAACTACCAAAGGGACTCTCTCTTGGCTTCACATTTTGAACATTGAATCGATTCAAAACCTTCTAGATGCAGTTCTCCTAGGATAACTCCAAGGTACCTTTAGATTTATCCAGAGTAATCCTCATGCCAAAGACTCGCTTTGCTACTCTCAAGTCTTTCATTTCAAACTCCTTTGATAGTTACTTATAGAACTAATTAATTTTTGTTATGCTTGCTCCTACAACCACATCATCAACATAAAGAAACAAAATAATGCAAGACTTGTCTAACCCCTTGATGAAGCAATAGTGATCCATCTCACATCAAGTAAACCCATTCTTGCACATGAAGTCTTCAAATTTTGTATACCATTATCTCGGTGCTTGCTTCAGCCCATACAAGCTCTTTTGAAGCTTGCACACTAAATTTTCTTTTTCTGGAACAACAAACCCTTATGGTTGTTCCATGTAGATCTCTTCCTCGAGATCTCCTTGAAGAAAAATAGTCTTCACATCTAGCTATTTCAGATATAAGTCTTCAACTGCAGCAATACTTAAGGCCATTCTGATGGTAGTCATCTTTACCATTGGTGAGAACACCTTTGTGTAATTGATCCTGTGTAGTTGCTGAAATCTTTTGACCACCAATCTAGCCTTATATCTTTTGCTCCCATCAAACTCTTCTTTCACTATATATACCCCCTTATTCTCAATACTTTCTTGCCTTTGGGTAATAGGTCTAATCTAGGTTCTATTCTTCTCTAGAAAGTTCATCTCTTCTTTCATGACTTTCTTCCACTAGATTGAATCTCCCACCTACAATGCTTCCAATTAGTGCTCTGGCTCCCCATTATCTATCAATAATAGATAATATAAAGATAGAGAATACCATTGCGTGGGCCTAGATTATCTTCTAGATTTCCTCAATGTCATAGGAGAAGATGGCTCTTGAGCCTCTTATATATGAGCGTTTATATCAATACTAGAACCTTTTGAGTTTTTATTAGTATTTTTAATATTGATATTATCAAGGATGACTTCTTCATGCTTCTCCTCATGCTTCATAGCTATTTCTGATATATCCTTATATAGCTTGTGTTCATAAAATGTTACATCTTTGGTTCTTATGACTTTCTTATTTTAGTCATCTCAAAATCAGTAACCAAAATAGCATGAGCCATATCCAATGGGTTAATTAAGTGCATGACTTTATATTTTGATATATCCTTATATATAGCTATTTCGATTTATTTATTAGTTAATTAGAAAAATTAGCTAATTAGGCCTTAATTACTTTCTAAATTAATTTAAGGGTTAATTAAGTGCATGAACAGAAATCAACCAATTAATTAAATTCATTTGTCATTGATTAATAGTAATGATATTTAGGAATGGGATTGGGACATTCTTCCTAACCTTTTCTAAGTTTCCCTTACTTTTCAAGAGAAATTGATTAGGGATTAATTGATTAATTAAGTGCTTAATAAGTTTAATTAAAACTTAAAATGAATATGAACCTAATCAATTGATTGGGGGGGGTAGGCCTTTAGGTGTTCAATAGCCTAAAGATAGTTAAGAAAATTATGGTTAGCTCACATGTGTGGGAAAATCATAAGTGTACTTAATTAAGTTCCTTAAGCCTAATTAACTATTAATTATGAGCCAATTGCATTAGGCCCTTTCAATTAGTAAGATCATTGTTAATCTACCTTTCAATTCATTTGCATATCACATTGACTCATAATTATTTGGTTAATTACCTTAAGGTAACATAGGTAAAGGTAAATTAATTGATTTTATTCATACCTTAACTTAATTAATCCATAAAATCAACCTAATTACCTCTCATTAAACTAAATTAATTCACAAACATGGAAAGGGGTTAGGGTAAGCAAATTCTCTCTCATATCTTTAAATCAAATTGAAATATGAAATAAAAAATGACATTAAGAAGCATTGGTTTATTTTAAATTATTTTATTTGATATGATTATCCTTAGGAATTATTTTGATTGAATGGAACATGTGTCTTATGTCTTATTATTCCTCCAATCATATTAAATGATGTGTGTCATGTGATTCCATGCATTCATGTTTTCACAATGTTTAAATTTAATGAATTTCCTTTATGTCAAGCTTGCATTTGTTTATTAACCTATGAATATGTGTGGCTATCATCACTATTAAATCAAAATTATTTTAAAAGTTTATAAGTCAACTATAATATTTGGAGTGATAATAGTTATAGATATATATAAGCTTGCATGTGGTTATGGCTTAGAACATGTGATATGGAGTTCTCTTTCTTTAATCTATAT
Organism: Cymbidium sinense; assembly: GCA_021442155.1. Lineage (NCBI taxonomy): Eukaryota > Viridiplantae > Streptophyta > Magnoliopsida > Asparagales > Orchidaceae > Cymbidium > Cymbidium sinense. The sequence continues at coordinate 8,290,530 of CM038226.1, forward strand.
CAATTTACATAAAGTTTGAATGTTAACAAGTGTATAGCCCATTTGAAAAGGATACAACATTTGTTTGAATTCATTCCTATGTATTTCTATGCTATAATTTAGATAAAACTTTAGCTTAAATGTATAAATAATTCAATTGAAAGAAATACAACTTTTACATAATTTTTTGTTCTTGTATTCATTTGTACATTCATGTGTATTCATGAATAGTGAGTATATCTAGTTTGAATATTTCGATGAAGCGAGGGTTTAAGTAGCCCCAAGGAGGTCTTTACCTCACTCCCCTGGTTAACAATGATAAAGTATCCGCTTAAAATTTTTACACACTTGTATGTGTATTTAGCTAATGATTGAAAATCTTCTTTATAACTTTAGCTCACATGTATAAATAATTCAATTAAAAGAAATATAACTTTTACATGATTTTATTCTTGTAGTCATTTATACATTCATGCGTATTTAAGAATAGTGAATATATCTAGTCTAGACATTCCGGAGATGCGAGACTTTAAGTAGCCCAAAAAAGGTCTTTATCTCACTCCCCTGGTTAACAATGGTGAAGTATTTTCTTTAAAATTTTATACACTTGTATACATTTATGAATGAAAATCTCCTTTTCAACTTTAGCTCACACTATAAATAATTCAATTGAAAGAAATATAATTTTTGCATGATTTTCCATTCTTATAGTCATTTGTACATTCACTGTATTCAAGAATAGTGGGTATATCTAGTTTGGATAGTCTAGAGATGCAAGGCTTTAAGCCAGGAGGTCTTTACCTCACTCCTATGGTTAACAATGGTGAAGTATACATTTAAAACTTTTATACACTTATATGTGCATTTAGTTAATGAATGAAAATCTCCTTTTAAACTTTAACTCACATGTATAAATAATTAAATTGAAAGAAATATAACTTTTGTATAATTTTCCATTATTGTAATCATTTGTATATTCATGTGTATTCAAGAATAGTGGGTATATCTAGTTTGGACATTCCGAGGATGCAAGTCTTTAAGTAGCCCCAATGAGGTCTTTATCTCACTCCCCTGGTTAATATTGGCGAAGTACTTACTTAAAATTTTCATACACTTGAATGTGCATTTAGCTAATAAATAAAAATCCCATTTTCTACAAAATAAACATATGGATCTTTTATTTTAAGTGTGCCAAAAATATGTTTTATGTATAGATATACTTAAGATTAATACCATATGCATGTTATATGTGATGGAAAAGAATAATTAAATATATGTCACATGATAGTAATTCAATCAAATTAATCTTAAGATGCCCTTCATATTGAATAAAATTATTTAAAGTGATCCTAAACTTAAGACTAATTTAAAATATGTAATAAGATATTTAATAAAGAGAACTAAATCAAATTAACATGATTTAGAAATGACTTAAGGTAGGGATGAAAGAGAGTGATCCTCTCTTTTTCTTCTCTTTATAACACTTTGTTGCTAAGTATAAGTCAAATGAAACAAAAGAAAATACTAAGTAAAATTCACAAATCAATTAAATCACCTAAAGTGAGATCAACCTCTTATGATTAAACATCATTTCATACTTAGAAAATCATAACAATGCTTAGTTAAGGTATACCACACAAGCCTTAATATACACACATCAGAATTAAGTCACCACTTCTAGCTTTATGTTAGGGCATGGTATGTATGATGTTGATTTTATGATGTATTATTTTAAACTCGATGTTAGGGTGTATGTTTCATAGACTGGATGTTAGGTCGTAATTAGCCTAATCATATTTTTTGAAGGGGATTTTGCTTAACGTGTGCTTAAAATAAATCTAAATACTCTCTTTTGCAGATTGCTTAACCCCTAAGCATGATCCAAATTAGGGCAGGTGGGCTTGGTTAACCATGTGCATGGAGCTAACTCCAAATTATTTATATAACTACTTGGATTGTATGGTGTATTTAGCTAACACTTATTTTATAGGTGTAGTTAGATTTACCTTTTTTTAATTTTTAATGTAATTTTATATTAGGAATTAGGATTAGTGTTATGTGGGGGGCAAGCATGAACATTGGCTAGAAGGTTTAGTCTTGGGGTGCCATGTGATGCCTTGAAGCTTACCAAATCAAAAGAAGCAAATCAAATGAAGAAATGAAGGAGACATGAAAAAGAAGATTTGAAGACCCCCCTCCCCTAGTATTTATCATTTGTAAATTGTAATTATTCTTTCATATTTTAGGTTGTATAAGGGTAGAGCTTTTACCCATTTCTCTTTGTTATGCGTGGTACCCACCAACCTCTTATTCTTTTGCATTAGATTTATAAAATTGATTGATGTTATGTTTAAATTATGCATATAAATGGCATGCCTTTTCATAGTTTCTTTATGAATGATGTCATAATGTGTGTCTGATCGATTAGGCTCTTAGGGACAAATAAATCTTTTACCCAACTATAACTCATAATAATAGTTTTAAATAACTTAGAACCTCACACAAAGCCTAGGTATTAAATCAAGATAATTAAAAGATTTAGCAACCCCATAACTAAATGTTGTATGCTTAACACCATGCATTCATATTATCTCACTCTTGTTCTAGAGGGTTTCCATCCTTGCGATAGAGAAAACTTGACCTTTGAGTCTCTCTGGTGGAAAATACCTATTTCTCTCGATTTAGCATATAATCTCATTTTAACATGCATTTAGGCATATAAAATCTATGGCCTTTGTCAAAATGAAGTGTCAAATCAAATGAAAATAGAAAATATTTGCATTAGGAAGTCATTATCATATTCTCTAGTCTCTTGGAGTGAGTTTAATGACTTTAGTCTCTTTCTAAATAAAAATATCCTAACTATCTTGCAAAATCATATGACTTGACCACATGGTTTCAAAACGTAGGAGGAGTTAACTTCACTCTTTGTTATAAGTCTCGGATGGTTTACTCTCACTTGTGGAGGTAAACCATATACTTATTTTCGCTTAGATTTAGGTCATGCTTTTGCTTATACCAAAGCTCCTAAGATTTAGGATCTGAGGTAACTATTTCTTTCATGCTACAAGCATAAATCCTCACCGCTTTGGCTTTTCCACAATCTTTAATGATCGATTATAAGCTTTAGCAATCAAATAAAAAATTAACTCAAATAAATATTTTTTTTTTCAATTTCAAACATATAAAGCCCAACTATAGGATATATTGGAATGCTCACTAGATTTCCTAGTATCATGAGCATTCTCTACTCATTTCCTTTAGCTTCGATAATAAGTCACTCCTTTTGATCTATCTCGATTGATTTTCTAAATATAACCAATTTATTGATAGTCTTACCCTTGAAATCTTTGGAGATAATAATTTCTTACTTTAATCTTTGGAGACAATAATTCACATTCCTTAAGTTGTAATTAACTATGGGGGCTTGCCCCCATAGGGAACTTTAGAACCCAGTTTAATATAAACCCTGCTTTATTCATCAATGTAAAGTAGGAAAATCTCGATACATTGAAGACCCATCATGCCTTAGAGTCCTTAGGTGATTAGGTTCATTGAATGGTGATGTCTATCTTTCAAGATAATACATCATACCTCAATGATGTACGATCACTTTAATAAGTACCTCTCGATCCATGGTGTCCCCATAAATAAAATAAACACCAGTGTTCAAGCTTGAGCTTGTTTACCATTATCAAGCTCGAGCGATCCGAGTTTGCTTTGTTCGGTTCAAATTGGATTATCAAGCTAGTTAATGAGTGGCTCATTTAATGAAATAAACAAGCTTTAATTAAGCCTTAATCGAGCTTGTTCATGAGAAACTTGTTGAGAAATATGTGAGGTGTATCAATTAAAGCTTATTAAGTCTAAAAAAATAATAATTTAAACAATATCGTTCACAAACAAACCTTAATTGAGTCATAATCAAGCCATAATTGAGCTCCTTAGTGAGCTTGTTCACAAGCATTAAACGATAATGATCATGAACATAAATGAACCGAACGACGAGTTGTAGAAGCTTCATTTAGTCGTATTTACATAAGTGTTCAAGCTTGTTTGATTAGTTAATCAAATGATCATGAACGGTGAGCCACAGTAGCTTATCGAATCATTCATTTGCATCCTAACGATGCGACACATGCCATACCAAATGCACCCTTAAACTCTTCAATTTGAAGCCATTTTAAATGACTTACTAGTTCAATGAACATTTAATTAAAATATAAATCTTTTCACTAAAGATTATTTTATTCAAAATAAAGTTTTAGATATATATTCATTATAATTCATTAGATCAATTATATACATTAATATCAAATTTCTCAATTAAAATTCATAAAATATTTTTTATTATATCACATGAATTTTGAGAACACCAACATGAACTTTTATTTATTACATTTTAGCTTATTATGAAAAATAAAATTTTAAATTTTTAACTATTATGAAACCATAATATTTGCATTGATTTAGCATAAATTCCAACATCTAAATTTTGTTGGCATATTTGACCAAAATTTAATATATGAGCTGACCTTTTTTAGATTAGCTTTAAAAAAAAAATTCTGACGTAAATTTCTATCACATATATATTTCTAATGGCATATACATATCTTAATATTTTATTATACATCCTATAATTAGTGCAAGAATATTCATGATGGCTGAGAGAAGGTGATTAACATTTTAGCTTTATACGAAGATTCATCACACACATACATAGAAAAAAGAATTGTAGAAGACAAAATGTATTTTTACATGGAAAACTCCTCAAAGGGAGAAACAATCATAGGGCTTTGCCCTCTTCCTTATAGCTAGGATAAGAGTTGATACATTAGACATGAATTATAGAGAGCAAACTCTATATAAGTGATGGCATGAGCACTACATGCTTTGACTTTATAGATGGCGTGGTGTGTCAACAACAAATCGATCATATATAGGCAAAACGTGAGTCAACAGGGTGCATCAACCATATGTGTGATGACATTCATAAATGTTGTTGGCAATGGTGTCAATTGATGATAGTATAGTCAGATGATAATAGTTAATACAATATAGTTGGTCGATAATCAGATGATAGCGATCGGATGGTAAACTAGCTGTAGTGGTCAAAAATAGTCTAATGAAGTTAGTCTAGATGGGATCCAACAATAATGGCTGGATGGCGATCTGGCAGTGTTATTCAGGTGATGGACTAGCAATAGTGGTCAGGAAATAGCTGCATGGCGGTGATGTGATGATAGCGAGGCGGTAGTCCGGAGATATTAGTGGGCGGTGATGGTTGTTCATATGATGGTGGCACATGGTGGTGGCATAATGATGATGGTTGGGTAGCTTGGGTTTAGTGACAATAATTACAATAGTTCAAAGATGGAGGTTCGACAGCAATGATTGGACTCTCGATAGCTAACAACGGTTTAACAGTTAGTGGTCAAAAGTGGTTGGTGCGGCGCAGCGATAGTAAAGGGGTTTGGGTCGGGGCTGCAGCGGCAATAATCTTGCTATGGTAACGATTCATTGGTAGCGATCATGGCGTCATGGCGATGACGATAATAGTGGATGGCGATACTCAGCGATGCGGCCACATCAATATGATGATGGTGGTTGGCGATGATCCAAGCGGTAGTGGCGTGATCCAATCAGCTTATGCATTGTTATTAAATAACAATTTGTTGAAGTCTCAATGTCACATGTAGCTTATTGACATGGATAGTTTCAAAATATATAGTTTTAATAATAGATTTGTGTTGATCATATTAGCATCATGAACTTACTTTTTTTTGTATGTTTGGAAAGTTTGTAAGAGATTTTTATGACTTGTAGACATATTTACATAATAAAATACATTGTAGTATGTGAAAGAATTTATGGTAATTTTATTTTATGAACTTCTTACATTGCATTGCTTCTTAAATAAATCAAATTAGAATAATTCCTTGAAATATTCTGTCTTTTTTTGATTCAAGTTTCTAATCTTGATTATATACATACATGAAAAAAAACCTCATATAATAATATTGCTTTCAATCTAATATTAGGCAAATTTCAAATGCATCAATATATTAATAATTTATTAAATATAAAACTTAATATACATAACTCAACATGTACATTTTAAGCCATCATCTTTCTTTATAAAATTATATTTTTCAAAATTTTCATAAATTACTTAATAATCAATCATAAATTCCTTGCAAATCATTTAAATTAACAAAAAAAATATATTTGTTGTTAATATAACTTGTTTTACACACTTACAACTAAAGACATTTTAACATACATAATAGCATATAATATATTCAATACAACCATCATAATAATAAAATTATCATACAACATCATAGATATCTATCATACATCAACAAGATAATCATCTAACATACGGACCAAAATAAATTTATATTTAATAACACATGAAAGAGATTATGAGGAAGTTTATAGCTTATTGAATAAATTCTATGAAAATTAGAGTTGTCTTTTCATTTTTAACATTTAACATTTATCCATGAGGTTTCATTTTTGAGGTAAATAGTGAAATGATGGTATAACATTCACATGATTTAAAAAATCTAAATATTTTGAAATTGATGAAATTAACTTACATTAATAAATTACGAATTTCGACTTATTTTTTTTCAAGATAAGGCAAATCCTGTAAGCCATTTTGTTAGTGCTTTTTGATCTTCATGTATCACACAAGCTAAGTTGAATACAATGAAATAAGTTGATAGGCATCAAACTATAGAGATGTCCTTAGCCACAATTAGAGTCACTCAAATATCACTCATTCACAAGATAAATGAAGAATGTCTTAATGCGAAATGGACTCAAATATTCATCATCAAACTTAGATAAACATTATTTGTTGTGAAATGGATTATGATTATGCCTTCATAGTATGAAAATTTATTAAATGGAGCTTCTCATAATTAATTTGATCATATGATAACAATGACATGCTACAAATACATTATTCATAAATCATACAAATATTCAATGACGCTAATCATGTTCATTGATTAAATGAGCTACTCTAATGTGTTTAACAAGTCAATAGACTTAGAAGATATGTTTATTTTGTATCAAAAGTATAAATATAAAACATAAAGTTACATATGCATGTCAATGACAATCCATAAATGCAACCACTATTAACAGATTGCCTCAATAATCTCAACATTGTCCAAAAGATCTCTAATCTCAAAATGGATTGAATCGTTACATTTGAAACAATAACAAAAAAAAAGCCACTATAGTTTCTTAATATTTTTGTGACTAATTTTAAATTACTAATAGCAATTAGGTAATTAACCGCTTAAAAAAAAAAAATTGTACTTTATCGATATGACAAAAACCTAATTGAGTGTTTGATATTATCAAAGAATTATATGTATTCAACAATCCTATTATGAAAAAAAAGCGAAAGCGTGAAAACTTTCACTTTCTTCAAATCTCGTTAAAGCACGGCAGATTCGTTGAAAAACATGAAAGTTGTAGAATTTTTTATTACCTTTCCAATAGTCTCAAAATCCGACACGATGCGATATGACCAAAAAATGGGAGTGAACTTTTTTTAAAAAATCATTTATGATCACCTTTCCTTCCAATTTGACGGCTATTTTAAATTTTTGTTAAGCGAATTAATTACCTAATTAAATTATTAATTAAAGCTAATTTAAAAATTAAGCCTTTTGGCTCTCTCTTTCGTTCAAGCAGGAACCTGGCTTCATTGCGATCCTCTCTTTCTGGCACCTCACGGCGACCTCATCCAAACAGCAAACCTAGCCATCCCGACAAAGCTCAGCCTCTCTCTCTCTCTCTCTCTCTCTAGGTTTAGAGAGCAAGAAGTTTTTTCTTTAAATTATTTATTATTCTCTATTTCTTCTTCTCTCTCTCTCTCTCTCTCTACAAAGAACTCTTTATTTGATTTTATTTTATTTTTATTCTCTTCTTCTCCCTCTCTCTCTCTCTCTCTCTCTCGACGGTTTACAGAGAGAAATAAGTTTTTATTTTATTTTATTTTATTCTCTCTTCTTCTTCTTCTCTCTCTCTCAATTTCTCTATCTATCTTTCGGCGGTTTACGGAGAGAAGATAAGCTTTTATTTTTATTTTTATCATTTTATTTTCTTCTTTCGCTCTCTACAATCTTGTGTTGTGGGATTATAAGTCGTAGCTTTCTAATAAAATATCAACTTTTAATAAAACTAATCTCCTCAACTTTAAACATATAAAGCTCGATTATAGGATAGATCGGAATGCTCACTAGGCTTCCTAGTATCATGAGTATTTTCTACTTTCTCCCTTTGGCTTCCAAAAATAAGTCTCTCCTTTTGACCTATCCCATTTGATTTTTCAAATATAACCAATCCTTTGATAGTCTAATCTTGGAATCTTTAGAGAGCCTAATTATCTACTTTCATAGAGAGTATTCTTAAGGGATTTCATTCCTTATGATGTAATTAACTATGGGGGCTTCCCTCCATAGGAAACTTAATGAACCCGATTTAAAATAAACCATATTGTACTTTTTCATCTAAAGTAGAGGGAAAATCTCTACTTTGAAGACCCATATGAGTCTTTATTGGGATTAGTCCATTATAGGTAGTGATTTCTATCTTTTGAGATAGTACATCATTCCTAATTACTCTATCACTCAATGAGGTACTAAGATCTATGTGGTGTCCCACATCCAAAAATAAACACCACACATATACTAAAAGATCTCAAATTGAAATATAAATATAATAAAAATATAATCAAATGGCATCCACATCTTTACTATCATTACCAGAAAAGGAGGAAGAAGCACTCTCTACATCATCCCTTGGAGACAAATCTTTAGAAACCTGACTCGATGAAAGGCCTTCAATATATGCACCTATCTTGTGATGAACCAGATAGGTCCCCTTCAGATAACCACAAATAAAACCTTCTTCAAGAAGTTGACGTTCCAGATCCTTAACATCAGTATCGTAGATATGATCGCAAGCTTCCTGAACTCGATCTTGAATTATACTCTTGAAGCCCATGGATTTTTGAAGCTCTCTATAATCTTCAAGTTGGTGTCAACATCTATATTCTTCTTTTCTTAGATCTGTGCTAGTAATGCATTGTTCTCTGCCTCTGAATTCTATATCTTAGCATTGGCTGCTTCTAAGGTCTTCATAGTCTGATTTATTTCAGCTCGTGCATCCACTAGCTCATCTCGATTCCTATCGAACTCATGACGCTGAAATGAAAGGGAAGCCGCCATGGTTGACAGTTTAGTCCTACACTCAGCCAACTGATTCTCTAAGGTTATAACTTCTTTAACCTTAGACTCATATCGTTGCTTATATTCACCATAGAGATATTTGATCTTCACAAACTCAATATTCAATGTCTTCAATCATCTAATTCAAGATCGATACTTGCCTTCTTCAATATCTGAAAAAAAAAAAGAATAAGAAGAAGAAGATGAAAAAAGAAAGAGAGATACAAGTTTTAAAAAAATGAAAATAAAAAATGATGAAAATTTCTTACCAACTCGTCAGCATGTGGTTCTCACTGCATATGTGATTTAACACTTCTTCTCGAACAGAAATTTTTGACGAGATCATTTCACAATTCTTATCAAAGGATCTGATCTATGGGTCGCCTGATTTTTTTCTCTTGGAATGAATTGGTACATGCTCTCCTGTTGTTCATTTGGGGACTACTGTGGAAATAGAATTAGATCTTTACGTACCCTTAGCAGACCTCTTCAGCATAAGAGCATGGGATCTCCCAATTTAAATTGAAAGACCAACTTGAATAAGAATTTTTTCTTCACATATTGATTAATATTACGGGTTTCATACTGAAGATCTTCGACTTTCACAATGTTAAGAGCCTTCAATATATCATCTTCAGACACTTGAGAGACGGATATCTCTTTCAATTTTCCCCACTTTACAAGAAGCCCCCATTCATTTTTATATAAAAAAATCTATTGACCCAATTTATTGGAGGATCTTTTATGCATAAATCCAACCATTTACTTCTACAAGATATTCGATCATGCACATCACAAATGAATTTACACATATTCGCCAAAATCTCTAGAGTAAGCATCGGACCACGCATTATAAAGAAAATAATCAGCCCAATAATGATTGTCATAGCTCGAGAAGAAAATTGAGATAAAAAAATCTCAAATGCTGATAAAATGATGATCAACTCTTGAGCCAAAGGAAATCGAAGACCCGCAAGTAAGCTCATCTCATAAATAGTAAAATACGCCCAATGGAGGAGAATAAGCTTGTTATGATCTTTTATGAGGAATAACCACCAAATCATTTGAAAAATAAAACTTCTTCCTGAAGATTATCAAAGTATCACTGCTGATAGTCGGCGTTAAATCGTTTGTTCTCATCGTCCTCTAATGCTTTCATAACCCATCATCTTATGCAAGATTTGCTCAGGAATCTTTGGATATTAGGATATCTATGGAAAGATGTTCACCCATGAAAATATTATCTATTTTTCAAGTTTGGAAGCACCGAGCTTGATTCGGGATGTCCAGCAATTAGAAACTCGAGATCGGGGAGAAGCAATCCATGAGGGGGTCAATTGCTCAATAAGTCGATGAAAAGAAGAAAGCAAGCACACTCAGCGAATCCAGAATGCGCTAGTTGGTTGGAAACCGATCCGAACTGAGATTGTTATGAGTTAATGAAGGTTAGAAGAAAGTAAGCATCGGAACTAAATTTGAGATGTGCCACTAGTCAATTGAAAACCCTGAGATCTGGGAGAACTGGAACTTGTGAGGGGGCTCGGCACCATTATACAGATTAGTGGAGGCTATCAAAGAAAAGAAAGTAAAGAAAGTAAGATACAAATTTTTTTTATCCCTTGGAGATATTTATACTTGAAAAAGAGACCTTTCAAATTCCAAAAATAATATTTATTAAGAGGGGTGGGGGCCATTTAATTAAAAAATATCCTCTCTCTCTCTCTCTCTCTCTCTCTCACACACACACACACGGTTTTACAAAAAAAAAGGAAAATTGTGGGCCCGCGGCCCCCTCTTTCAAATATAAAATAAAATAATAAAATAATTCATTATAAAAGTGTCACGTTATATATATATATATATATATATATATATATTCTTATATTCTTAAGTTAAATCAATTAAACAAAACTAAAAATAAGTCAAATCAATGAGCAAATCAAGCAAATCTACATATGAAAATTTCAAAATCTGATTGGATAATCAAATGACTTTCAAATTTGCTTATTTTGGAGGGGGAAGACGAGATGAAACCAACGAGCCTAAGATCACTCAAATCAAAGATCGTTTGAATGATCAAATTACTACAAAATTATCTATGATCAAATGAATCAATATACAACATCCAATAGAGTATTTTGAGATTTTGGCTACAATTATCAAAATACACCTTTCAGAATTCTATAAATAGAATTTCATTCTTGTCATAAATGGGGGAAGAAGCTAGAAGTGAACTTGGGAGAAAATTGTGAGAAGCTAGAATTATCATTAAATTTGCGATTCTTATCGATCGTCTTATTATCGTCGTTATTATACCAATTATTAGTCCACGCATAGCTTGTAACTATTCACGAAATTTTCATTATTAGGATTTCCTACATACAATCTTATAATCCCGTTGTCGAAAAAATTTAAATTTTGTATTCCAAAGTGGATATATAGTTGAGCATTTCTACTGGGCTAGGTCCCGTGATTTTTTCCGCCTATTTGTTGGGTTTATCAACGTAAAAATTCTAGGATTTCATTTTCTTTCAACTATATGTGTGTGTGATGTATTTCCATAAAAGCTAAGACGTGAAGTTTTATTCTACTGCTATAAGTTTTTGGCACGCAACAACCTTCTCTTAGCCATCATGAATATTCCTACACATAACAATTATATAATGTATAATAAAATATTAAGATTTTTATATATTTATATATCATTAGAAATATATTTGTGATAGAAAATTACCTCGTAAAATTTTTTTTTGAACCTAATCTAAAAAAAGTGAGTTCATATATTAAAAATTGGTCAAATATGTCGACAAAATTTAGATGTTGGAATTTATGCTAAATCAATGTAAATATTATGGTTTCATAATGGTTAAAAAATTTAAAATTTTATTTTTCATAATAAGCTAATATGTAATAAATAATAGTTCATGTCGGTGTTCTTAAAATTCATGTGATATAATAAAAATATTTTATGAATTTTAATTGAGAAATTATATATATATATATATATATAAAGCATAAATTTGATCTAATGAATTATACGAATATATATATATCTAAAAATTTATTTTGAATATAATTATCTTTAGAGAGAGAAGATTTATATTTTAATTAAATGTTCATTGATCTTGTAAGTCATTTAAAATGGCTTCAAATTGAAGAGTTTAAGGGTGCATTTGGTGCGGCGGTGATGGTACCGTATCGTTAGGGATGCAAATGAATCGTCGTTCAACAAACTACTCGTGGCTGACTCATTCATGATCATTTGATTAACTAATCAAAATGACTTGAACACTTCTGTAAATACTCGATTGTTAAATGAGTAAGCTCGAACAATTTATCGTTCAGTTCATTTATGTTCATAAACATTATCGTCAAAAACTTGTGAACAAACTCACTAAAGAGCTCAATTATGGTCTGATTATGACTCGATTAAGGCTTATTTGTGAACAATATTATTTAAATCATTATTATTTTTAGACTTAATAAGCTTTAATTGATACATCTCATATATATCAACAATCTACTCACGAACAAGCTCGATTAAAGCTTAATTAAAGCTCATTTATTTCATTAAATGAGCCGCTCTTTAACTAGCTTGATAATCTAATTTGAACGAAACCTTAAAAGCGAATCAAGCTCGATAATGGTAAACAAACTCATGCTTGAACACCACTATAAAAAGCTCGAATCAAACTCGAGATCGATAATATTAAACAAGCTCAAGCTTTAACACACATATACGTGGCTTGGCTCGTTGCAACCCTAAATGCTCGTCTTTGCGGTTGCCTAAATCAATGCTTTGCTTGTATTTTGAGGAATCTGTGATGAGAAAGTTAGATTTTTCAATCAAACCCGACTCCCTATGGTGGCAGCTAGAAAATTGCGGTTTGACATTTTGAAGATATAAAAAAATTTATAGATCCCACTACAACTTCCTAAATAACATATTCTTCTGCAGTACATCCACCACTATTTTTTTAGATAATTGTAGCTATCTCAAATAGAACCTAAATTTAAATTAATTCAACAAGTACAAACTCGACTCAAGTATGATTAAATCAATTCTTTGATCTCTTCTTCCTAATAAAGTGTTATATAATAACACATTGGTATATTTTTTATCTGGCCATTTTTATTGCAATTAGCCAGAGGCCCACCAAAATCATTATGATAATTGTAAAACTCATAACACACGCACTCTCTCTCTCTCTCTCTCTCTCTCTCTCTCTCTCTCTCTCTCTCTCTCTCTCTCGTGCGCGTGCACACACATTTGAAGACTTAATAAGAGTAACTTTGATTTTATGGGACAGTGTAATTACTTGAAGAAGAAATGCAATATAAACGGAATATAATGTAAAGCAAATATAGAATATTTTGAATATTTTAGAATTGTTTGGTTTAAAACATTATAAATGTAAGAATTTATTTATTTTTATTTGATAAAATACATATAATGTAATGCATTGAACAACAATCAAAAAGGGTGATGATAGGTGGTGAACAGCTGATCAGCGATAATATAGGGTGGATTGGTGGCTATACGGTAATGATCAAGACAATAGAGGCTATGATGGTGATCAATGGCAATGGCAAGTCTGGTAGTGGCGGCACAATGATAATCTGTAATGTCGATGGTGGCTAGAGATGGCGGTGTAGCTGGTGGTGGAGGAGTAGTAGAATTAGTGGTAATGGTAGCGATGGCGGATGGCCGGTTGTGGTGGTGGTGGTGGTAACACATTAGTGTTGATTGGAGGCGGTGATTGGCGAGCAGTGGCAGGAAGTGATCCACATTGTATATCTAGTAATGTATTTGAACTTCACCTAAATTAGGCTAATGCCAAATACATAAAATATGAACTAAATAGTGTATTTAAAATGCACTTAAATTTTATATTTCAATCTAAATTTATCAAATCAAAATCTGAATTTTCAAATTCATGCATTCCAAATATAGTATACTCATTCTGCGACAAATTGAACAACTCTAAGAAAGAAGGCTAAACCTTTCAATCTAAAATAAATAATAGGCAAAAGACAGCCTCGTTACAAACCTCAAGACAAAGCAAAGCAATGGTAAATCTCCGTTCTCCACAATATTCTGGATGATAATTAGCAGTAAAAGCATTAATTCCTTTTGATCCCCTCTAACTTATTGTTATTTCCTAAGAAGTTGAGCAAATTTAATTATAATTCACGCATATAACACAACATTTCGAACTAACGACATCTGATATGTGACAGAAACTTCTTGCTACAAAGCTGAGGTGGCTATAATGTGTTCAATGTTATTACAGCACAAATATAATATATTATTAGAATAGATCTATATCATAATTATAAAATCCATTGAGTTTTATATATATATCTTAATCTTCAATATTACATCAAAAATAACATCATCATTTATTTTTAAAAGTGAAATACATCTTTTTAAGTATAATAAAATATTAGATAATTAAACATCTAACTTTTGTGAGAAACTATTACTTTATATAAAAAAAATAGAAAGAAGATAATAAATTTTTAGTGAACTTGCAAGTTTTAAAAACGACTATTCTTTGCATCTATAAAAGTACAATAATAATAACTTTCTGAAATTAAGACAACCATTTGAGTATTATTCATTTTAACTAAATGAATACAATTGAATCTCATTTATCCATGTTTTAATAATCCATCTTTAATATTCTCAATGTTTAATTTATTTTTTTAAACTTCAATTTTTAAGCAAAATTATATCTCTATATTACTATACTATACATTAAAATTTTTTATTTTATATTTTAAAAATTTAATTTATTTTTATAATATATATTATTTAATAAATATTTATTAAAATTCTAAATATTAAAACCATTTTGCCTAAATCTATTATAACAATATATTGCTTATTTCTATTTTTTTTAGCATTTATTTTATTATATATTATTTTACTATAATCTTTTGAAAAAACTCTTTGAAACTGGTATATTATTTGTTATAATTTATTGTAACACACAATATTAAATATTTGAATTTTTTCTTATGATAGTATTTTTGAAATATTTGTATACATATCATATATTTTATATATTTATATATCTAATATTTAAAATTAAATATTTATTTATTTAATACTTTCTTAAAAAAATATACTTTAAAATTAGTGAGGATGATATCTATGATATGATATTAAGATTTAATTATATGTATATATATATATATATATATATATATATATATATATATATATATATATATATATATATATATATATATATATATATATAAAAATATTTTAATATTAGATATGTAAATGCATAAGAATTGTGTGATATGTAGGTAAATCATTCTAATTTTTTTTATAAAAATAGTGTGTATTTTTTTTTAACAACAAATTTGAATACTTTTACTTATTATTATTATTATTTATTTCTCTCCTGACAAGATATTCTGTCATTTGTATTTCCAATTAATTTAGTGATTCTTATTGAAAAATAATTGAAAAATAATTTTGTGAAGGAAATAGGCTCTATTTTAGTTTAAAATAGTTTTTTAATAATTCCATATTCAAGAAAAACATAAAATTACTTCGTTTATTGTAGTTTCATATTTTTTATCTATATTACTATTAAACATATGGCATATTAATTCACGTTGAATGTATTACAACGATTCTTGTAAATTAAGTTAGTGATCCTAATTTATTATTAGTTTTCATTAAAACAATGTAACTCTTCTTTAGCGTATTTGGAATGTTTTACTTTATATCATGATTTTAACCAAATAGGGTTAATAACAAACAGGTATTCCCAAGTCTTAATTCGAGCAGGAAAGCGCTGCGACTCAGGAAAAATTATTAGGTGCAGAGTCCGGATGCGTCCGGAGATGCGGACTCCGGCACGTAATATTTGCTCACGACAATATTACGTGCAGGTCGGATTCATGACTCAATCACTCGCGACTCAGAGTCTCCTTTCAGAAAAATATGAATTATTTTAAAATAGGTTTTAATGTTATCTTATACATAAAAATTTTATTTTAGAAAATAATTCTATCGTACTTGATACATAACATATAATGCCTCGTCCGTTTGATGGATGACTGCATGAAGGTTTCGTTTTCTGAAGAGAGAGAGAGAGAGAGAGAGAGATCTTTTTTTGTTTGTTTTTTTTTTATTTCGGTAGAGAGAGGTTTTATTAATTTATTTAATTAATATAATTATTTAAAATATTTAAAATATATAATTTAAAATATTTTTTTATAAAAAATTAATAACTAAATATTTATATATTTGGTTATTAAATCATTATATATATATAATTAAATATATAATTTAAAAATATTTTAATTATATATATAAATTTAGAAATTTATTTAATAATTTTATTAATTAATATAATTATTTAAAAAACATACTTTATTAATTTTTTTGTTAATATATAATTTAAAATATTTAAAATATATAAATAAATAATTTTTTAATAAATAAAAGAAAGAAATAAATTATATAAATAAAGTAATTATATATATATATATATATATAATTTATTTAGTTATTATGTATTTAAATTATATAAATATTTTTAAGTTATATAAATTATTTAAAAAATATTTAAAATATATAAATAAATAATTATTATATATATATATATATATATTTAATTATTATTTATTTATTTAAAATATTTATTTATTTAAAATATATAATTAGTTAAATAAATAAAATAATTTAAATTATATAAATACTTAGATATTTATATATTTATAAAATATTTTTTTATATATATTTATTTGTTTTATTAAGACAATAAAATTATATAAATATTTTATAAATTTTATAAATAAAGTAATTATAATATATTTATAAATTTATTTAGTTATTTATATATTTAAAATTATATAAATTTTTTTTAAGTTATATAAATAATTTAAAATATTTAAAATATTTAAAATATATAATTTAAAAATAATTTTTATAAAATATTTTAATTATATAATATATATATTCTATATATAGTATATATATATATATATATATATATATATATATATATATATATATTTATATAATTCTAATAATAATAATAATAATAATAATAATATAAAAAAAAATATATAAATAAATAAATATAAATAATTTTTTAATAAATAAATAGAAAGGAATAAATATATATATATATAATATAAATATATATATATAAATAACTAAATATTTTATAAATATATTAAATAACTTAAAAAATTTATATAATTTAAATATATAAATAACTAAATAAATATAAATATAATTACTTTATTTATATTTTATAAAATATTTATATAATTTTTTATTTATTTAAAAATTATTTTATATATTTTAAATATTTTTAAATTATATATTAACAAAATTAATAAAATTATATTTTAAATAATTATATTAAATAATAAAAAAATATTAAATAAATTTCTAAATTTATATATATAATTAAAATATTTTAAATTATATATTTTATATATATATAAATAAATTAATTAATAACTGATATATAAATATTTAGTTATTAAATATTTTATAAAAAATATTTTTAAATTATATATTTTAAATATTTTAAATAATTATATTAATTAAATAAATTAATAAAACCCCCTCTCTCTCTCTCCTACCGAAATAAAAAAACAAAACAAAAAAAAACGCGCCATCTCTCTCTCTCTCTCTCTCTCTTCTAAAACGAAAAGAAAAAAAAAAAAAAATCCTTCAGTCGTATCAAACGGACTGGTTTATTAGTATGTGTTATATCAGACTATTTTGCTAAATAAAATTTTTTTATACCTAAATGCCTAATTAAGATTAACACTAAACCTATTTTAAAAATAATCCCAAAAAATATTACGTGCGGACTCAGAGTCTCCTTCCATGGCCGCAAACCCAGCCTACGAGATGGTGGATTTCGAACCCGATGAGGATGATCTCATGGACGAGGACGGTGCAGTCGAGGTGGACGCCTCTGCCCCGCTTCAGAGGTCCGCTATTACTGGCGGCGCCGGAGACTTGTCAGGCGTGCCACGGAAGACCAAGGGGCGGGGGTTCAGAGATGCCGAGGCCGAGTCCGAACGCAGCCGTCGGTTCGCAGCCAAGGATTTCGAATCCCTTGGCTCCGGCGGCGGACCTGGCCCGCGGCGATCCAAAGAGGGTTGGATAGTGTTGTTCACTGGAATTCATGAAGAAGCACAATAAGAAGATCTTCACGATGCCTTTCGTGAGTTTGGCTAGGTCAAGAATTTGCATTTTAATCTTGATCGTCGTACTGGCTATGTCAAGGGTTATGCTCTTATTGAATATGAAAATTTTAAGGAGGCGCAGAGTGCGATTAATGCATTGAATGGAACTGAGCTCCTTACTCAAATTATATATGTTGATTGGGCATTTAGCAATGGTCCAATCAAGCGCAGACCTATAAGAAGAAGATCTCCTCGTGCTCATCGATCAAGGAGTACTCCCAGGTGGAGATATCCATGACAAGGCAACGGAGAGCCACAGCTCCTAGAATTTCTAATATATATATATATATATGGGAATTTGATAAGAGGAACTTAGCTTTAAGTAAAAAGACTATAACTTTGAATCAAAATAAATAATGTGCGTTGAATTCCAAATTTGTTGGATCGGAGCCCTCGCACAGCTCAGACAAATAAATAAATACTTAATTATTTAATTAATTAATAGGCACAAAAGGAGGCCATGTTGCAAACGTCATGACAAAGAAAAGCAAAGCAATGTGACCCTTAATCAAACCATGAAGATAAATCTCCATAAATTCTTGGATGAAAATGGACAAGTAAAATCATTTATTCCTTGAAATCTCCATCAAATTCTTCAACTAAATTATCATTATTTATAAATTTTAGAGCAAGTTTAATTATAAATTCATACCTATATTTGAATGCTAAAGATTTTGAACTAATGACTTGTGATATGTGAATCAGAACTTCTAGATACTAAGCCGAGGTGGTTATAATGTGATCAGTATTATTACCGTGCAAATAATAACATTTTATTAGTGCAGACCATAATGTTGTTCATACAAGTAAACTCTAACGCCAAATTCTTACTAATGCTCTTCGAGATTTAAATATAACTATGAGACCATTTGACTATTAGTAAAGAAATTATGTTTTAGAAACTTATGATTTATTTACACTTATGAATTAAAAAACTCAATGCACATACTGTTTTAAGTGATAAGATTAGTAATTTTATAGTTTTCTAAAATAATTTTACAATTTTCTAAAATGTGTTTCTTTTGTACCATATGGATCCTAAATTTAAGAATAGTATGAATGGATAAAATCACAACGCAAACTATTTTATACATTACAAGATCCAAAAGTAATCATGAATTACACCTAAATCTTACAAGCACTCACAATGAAAAAATTAATAAGAAGAAGAAAGAGAAAAAGGAGAATTTATAGCGACAAGCTTTGAGATTTCACCAAAATAGACTTTAAGTTGAAAAGAAAATGTTAACACGATCTCCTGTTTATGGGTTTCGATTTAGATTTAAGCTCTAGGAAAAGCAACACATTGAGTTACATTAATAATAAAAATATATCACATGCCATACTGGATGCTTGCTACATATATATATATATATATATATATATATATATATCTAGCAACCATTATCCATCTATATTACTTTATTTAGAAAAAAATATGGCCAAATCAGTCGAGCTTCATATATCACAAATATTATCTTGTAAAATATGTTAGTGATCCTAATTTTATTAGTAAATCTTATAAAAATAATACAACCTTTATTTAGCATTCTTAAGACTTATTATTTTTATTCTTTTTTATTGATTTTAAGAAAATGGAGTTAATAACAAACAAATAAAATTCTATGTTGTTTAAGAAGAATTATTGATATTTTTATTTAAAATTTGAAAATTAAGTATGAATCTCAAGTTAAAGCAAGTATACAATCAAATTAAACAATTCAGTAAAATGAGTCCAATAATGCCAGAATTGGGTCAAATCGAGCCCAAATGAGCTCAAATCAAACTCAAAAGCTATATATGAAAATTTTGAAATATTGAATGGATGATCAAATGACTTCCAAATTTGACGTGCTTATAGTCGAATCGAGCGGCTCGATGAGACGAATCTAACGAGTCTAAGATCACTCAAATCAAAGATCGTTTAAATGATCAAATCACCAGAAAACTATCTATAATCAAATAAATCGATATAAATCGTCTGATTGAGGGTTTTGAGATTTTACAATGACCAAAATGCTCTCTCTTATAAATAAGACTCTTATCATGAAAGGTGGAGGGGCTAAAAGCGAACTTGGGAGAAAGACTAAGAGAGCTAGAAAATCAAGTTTGTCATCACCCGATCGCGTCACCATATTATTGCCGAACCAACAACCACTACATTCAACTACACATGATTTGTTGTAACATGATTATGAAATTCTCATTATTACGATTTACTACATACAATCTTGTAATCCTATTGTCGGGAAGATTTGAACTTTGTACTCCAAAGCAGATATATAGTGGAGCATTTTTACTTGCAGTTTTGATTTTTTCGGGTTTTTTACATAAAAATTGAGTTTCTTGTTTTATTTTCAAATATCTGTGTGTGTATGATTTTTCATAAAGCTAGAGCGAAGTTTTATCTACCACTACTAATTTTCAGCGCAATAGTTTGGCCATTTTTGGGAAGGAGATTCATTACTTCATCATGTTAGACAATCAAGTTTCCCAACAAGATCAAAACCACCACCTGGAGCACTTGACTTTGAGGCGCTGCGAGAATGAAGGAACATCAAGCTTAAACCCTTCAGGTCTTACTAAAAGCTGAACAACCGAGAATGTCACCACAAATTAGAGGAAATCGACCTTATCAACAGCATGATAGAGTTGATATTATTGAAGAAACTTATGAAGAACTTTCTCACAATAATATGGAAATTGCGCCTCATTCCCCATCATCATATTCATCCTTTTGTATGACCAACTTTGAATCCTCTCCTCATTGATGGGATTGAATCACCCCTTCATGGAGACAACCGAAGTTATTAGTGATGAAATATTACTTTCTTCAAGATAAATTTTTTTAAGAGATAAACATTTCATCCCTATAAGAATCTTCTTCTTTGCATGATATGGTTCTTCAACAACCTATTTTGAATTTAAACTACATAACATTGAACTTATGATGAAAACCTCAATCCTTTTGACATCGATCATTCTGACTATTATGCATATTCAATAATCCCCTGATACTTTTCTCTGCCAAGTTTTTCCTATCACTCTTAAATGGCAAGCTCGTACATTGTTCTATTCCCTCCCACAAGGGACCATTCTTAACTTTGCTCATTTGGCTAAACTCTTTATCAAACAATTTGTCTCAAATTGAAGAATCATAAAAGTCACTTCTCATCTTTCTAGAATTCGCCAAAATGAAGGGAAAACCCTTAAAAAATACTTTCAAAGATTCTCTTCTAAAGCACATCAAAGTCCAAGGGTAGGTCTAGAGCTACTCCGATGCGTCTTTCTTGGAGGTCATCTACCAGGGTCTTTCTACTCTTCACTAATGCAAGATACAGTGCGATCTTACACTAATCTTATTCATCGAGTATAGGCACAAATTACTATTGACGAAGCTATTATTGCTCATAGAAGATAATGTGAGAATAACTCTTAGCGTAAGTACGCATCAGAAGATGTTACAATAGTATCTCAAAATAAAAAATAAAAATATTCAAAAGATTGACAACATTACAATACTCTTAGTTTTACTCCACTAAACATGTCTATGACTAATATCATAATGAAGATTCAGAATTCTAAATATCTCAAATGGCCAAAACCATTAAGAAATTTAAATGGCGAAAATCATAGTAATATTGTCACTTTCACCTTTCAAGAGGGCATTAAAGTTGTGTTTATCTAAAGGAAGAAATTGAACGCTTAGTATTATGGACATTTGGGGCGCTACTTGTTATGAGCTAATCAAAAAAGGAGATCGAGGAATCATAGTAAAAAAAAATGTTGGAGTTATTGTAAGAAATATCATCAATACTTATCTAAGAAAATTCTCACTAGGCATTGACTAAAGAAGTTAAGTTTCTTTCTTACTCTATTGAAAAATTTAGAAGATTTTGTTTTCTAAATCAGTTTTATTATCAATAAAATCTTCTTTATATTCAATAAAACCTCTTAAAAGGCATACCCATGAGGAAGCCTATACGGAAGCTGATATTGAACAAGATACTCACTAGAAAAGACCTCATGAAAGCAAGTGGTAGACAAAGTCTCCACTAATAACCCCTGGAAGGCACGCCCTTGAGTAGGGTTGTAAACGAGCTAAGCTAAAGCGAGTCGAACCCATATTTGTGTTCTGCATTGTTGACCTCCATATATGTGTCATAAGTCAAGTCAAGCTCACAAGTTGAATTCGATGGACTTCGGAGGTGAAAGTGCGCAGATTGAGGCTCAAAACACACTGTATGTCACCAAAAATGGTCAAAACATCCTCAGATCGACGAACGGACTTTGTCGTCGCATTCAGAATTCAAAATTGGTCAAAATATAAATATTACAAAATCTAATGAGCAATCGATTAAGCGCTCGAGCTATTAATATATCAACACGCATATCAGAGTCGAAAAGCTGTGACGATATCCAAACAACATTCGTTCGTGAAACTGATCGCATCGTTAGCTTCGAAACTCAAAAGCTATCAAACAAGTCTATATGTGCTCAATTCAGAGTGTCTGTGTAATGTCGAATGATTTGAATTGACAGCATGCAAATCGAGGTTGAAATGCTCGATCAACAACGGACTCTCAACATTGCATTCAAAATATCAAAATTGGTCAAAATATAAATATTGCACAACTTGATGATCAACTGATCAAGCGATCGAGTCGTCAACGCGCTTGCATGCATATCGAGGTCAGGAGGTGCGCATACCAAACGACCTCCATTCATGAAATTGATCATGTTGTTAGCATCGAAATGTTGAAACCTATCAAATGAGACTATCTGTACTCAATTCGGACGAGTCTACATGAGCTCGGCGAAGCAATAATGTGATTATTGAATGAAAGTAGTGTTAAATCAAGTCACTCAAACAACCTCGTTCGAAATGGTGCATTATTCGTCCAAAATGTTGAAATTACCTAGAATAGATATCTAATTTGACTAAAATTATTATTTTAAAATTTCATCAAAATCGACGCATTTCATAAATCCATAATTATCTCTTAATCACACCTTGAAACTGCAGCTACCCACTCCTCCACCTCCCATTTGGCCAATAAGGAGCTGACACATCATTCCTCCCATACCACCTTATCTTATCCCGTCATCCACTCGAAAGTCAAAAGAGGAAAATCCTAATTAAACGAGAGAGATCTGGCGTTCTTTATGGGAAGCTCAAAAAAGCCAAATTCCTAGAGCTTTCTTCCTCCCAGCCGAGGGAACAAACCCCCCTCTCTGTCCGTCCGTCTCTGCTATAGGCCGAACAAGCCCCTCTCCTCCACTTTCACCACCCAGAACTCACCCTTACATTTTGCCGCTGCCAAGGGTCAAGTTGAGATAGTGGCACTTCTACTGGAAAAGGGTGCGGATGTGAACTCCCAAAACTACTCTGGCCTGACACCATTGATGCAAGCTTGTCGATATGGCCACTATGAAGTCGTGCAGGTTCTTCTACTCTTTAGATGCAACGTCTCGAGGGATGCGTACTTCACTGGTCAGACGGCCTTGCACTTCGCAGCTGCAGGTGGCTATGTCCGGTGCATCGTGCTCATAGTTGCAGACTTCGTTATGAGCATCCTGTTCTCCGTGACCACTTAAGGGTTGAAGGATACCAAGAACTATGAATGTTCTTCTGCAATTGAATTTGATCAATTAGCTCTATCGAGGTTGGTGAACAAGGTTGCTGATGGAGGTTTAACAGCACTACATATGGAAACCATAGGAAGAGGTAGCACTCCTCTTCATTATACGGCATTCGGAGGAAATTTTAAATGTTGTCAGGTCCTCCTTGCTAGAGGAGCTTTTCGATTGACACTGAATTCTAATGGATGGCTTCCTGTTGATGTAGCTAGGATTTGGGGATGCCATCACCTTGTGCCATTGCTATCACCCAATTCTGAGCTGAAATTACCCTTTTTACTCCATCAAACTACTTATCTTTGCCTCATATGAGCATTCTTAACATAGCAAGAGAATGCGACAACCTACATTCATTATCCACCTCAGCTGATGACAGTGATCTCTGTGCTATTTGCTTAGAAAGGACTTTCTCTGTAGCTGCTAAAGGTTGTAGGCATGAACTGTGTGTAAAATGTGCGCTCTACCTTTGCTCAGCAAGCAGCAGCCATTTGAAATCATTGGTCCACCAGGAGCAATCCCATACCCTCTCTCTTGTGTTCCCCTTCGTCCACAGCACTCTCATCCACAGCCCCTACTGCTCCCTCCTGAATCATCTTCTTCTCTCAGTATATTTGAAGACCCCACTGTGCTTAGAAGAATAGTGGGATTGAAGACTATGATCACGGTGTTGTAAGACACCGACCGCTGCGCTTAAAAGAGCATGGTGGGTAGATCAAGTACTCCTGCATATCTGGGGATGATGTCGAGAGCTTGAATTTGATATGAAGCTTAAAGAGAATTAAATGAAAATACTAATGAGCTTAAGCTCAACTTAAATGAAAATAGTAAATCAAAGTTAAATCGGCATAAAAAAAGTATGTATATTTTATTTTATGCAAATATTTGAAGACCCCATTGTGCTTAGAAGAGCGTGGTGAAATTGAAGACTATGACGGTGTCAAGACACCTAGAAGAAGCGTGGTAGGTCAAAGAAGTCCTCGATGCACTATGTGACGAGGAGGCTAAATTTGGATTGACACAAAGCTTAAATATTATTAAATAAGAGTATTAATAAACTTAAATTAAACTTAAATGAAAAAATGATGAATCGAAGCCAAACTTACTCACAAAAAAAATTCTAAAGGTCTTTAAATAAGAATGAGTCTATAAGCTTCTTAGCGATCACGAACTAAGTTTCATTGAAACTTAAAGAACCAAATGAGCTATGAACTAGATGCCAATAAATAAATGTTAATCTAAATAATTAAACAAGATCTGAAATGTCAAATTTCACAGGATTCACAACACTTTGTACAAGCGAACAGAAGGCGTTAATTAAGGCATTCTTAGATACACATGCATGTGCCCGAACATAGAGATTTAAGGTGTAAATTTTAATATCTGAAAAGGCTGTGCAGGCTAAATTAGAATCAATTAAATATTAATATGAAAAATATAATAAGATATTAGATCAATCTATAACATCTTCAACGCCACGAGATTCACAACACTTTATACAAGCGAACAGAGGGCATTAATTAAGGCATTCTTAGATACACCTGCATGTAGGGGTGTGCATTCGGTCGGATTGGACGGATCAGTTTTTTAATTTGCTAATCATTTGGTTTGAAATTCATAATTCAAAAATCTGATCCGTATAAGATTTAATATATTCTGAACCAATCCAATCCAAAAAAAAAAGTTTGGATTTTCGGTTCGGTTTTTAAAAAATCAAAAATAATTAAAATAAAGAAACTGTTATTTAATTAAAATGAGATTTCATAATTGCTTATGATTTATATTTTTTGAAATAGATATACTCATATTTTTTGAGACAGGTTTATATTTCTGAATTCTGATTTGAAAGACTTTGTCACTTTGTATTTAATAAATAAATAAATATTAAATTTATTACTTAAAGGGCACTAATTAACTCACACCCCACCTGTAATGTGATGAAATACATTTCTTCAAAGATCTTTTTCTTTCACACCATTTTTAATAGCATAACACATTTGCCATTAAACCAATAAAATTTATATGCTAACAAAAAGAAAATTTTCAATTGCAATATTACAAACATTCATAAACATTCCACATTTAAAAAGGATTATAATTACATATCAAAATAAATATTCATAAACATTCATAAACATTTTCAATTTCTCTAATTCTCTTCCACATTTAAAAAAGGAAGCATGATCAAGATTGCCCGCATTCGGTGAAAGAGTTCCATTTTAACCTTTGCATATTTCTTTTTCAACTAAAATGATAATCTACAAAACACAGATATAAGTGGTTATTGAACTTCGATAAGCAATAACATTAAAAGATTTAAAGATCTAATCATCTAAAAGAGGTGGAAAGCAATAAATATAACAAATACATAAATATAAGAACTTCTTTTAAGAAAAATCTGACCTGAAGTTTACCTATGAGGTTGTGCTCAATGCTCATAGTTTCTGATTAATGGCTTGAAATATTAAACTATTTATGCTTGCAGCTAACTCTACAAATGTTCTTTGTGACAATTAGAATAAGGGTGGCATCTTTTATTATGATTAGAAATAGGATATTAAACAAAAGAGAGAATAAAAAATGAAAGTAAAATTCAAAAAAAAAAAAATAAAGGCTCAGCCTCAGTCAAAAATTACTAAGAGCAACAAAATATGTGAGCATCCAAACTCCAGATTGGAGGGTTACAATCACATACAATGCTACCAGCAGTAGTAAATGAAATATAACATCAAAGCCATCATTGCCGAAAGCGCCGCCAAACATCCCCAAATTGTACCGTGCATTCACTGAAAGTCTGAAATAGCACATCCTAAAGAAATTAAAATTCAGAAATGTTACCTCACTCAAAACAAAATAAGAAATACCAACAGAACAGAAACTACATAACCTACCTCCGGAATAGTAAACAACTCCAAGTCTCCAAAGTAGAAAACACTAAACAGCATAAAAAGAATCCATCTAAAACAAGACAAAAACCTGCCTCTGGAATAGTAAACATTAAACAACTCCACCAACATAACAAATTACAAAATAATCCATTACTCCATTCACATTCAGATTTCAGCCGATAACAAAATGGAATTGCATGTCAATGGATAAGTCGGAGCAGAGCCATCCATGCTCACATTCAGATTTTAGCCGATAACATCAAAGCCATCATCTTTTATAAACAGGTTCATTTATCAAAAATAGATTAGAAAGCTCAATAGAAAGCTCATCCATGCTCCAGCAAAAAAAAAGTTACATCTATGATACAAAAGGTATAATTTAAAACTTATCTTAAAATTTTTGTAACACAACCAACATCCATAACAGTAGCTTGATTAAGCAAGGAAGGATTATTCAAAACTACACTTTTGTATGTCTCTGTTCTCACCTAAACATTGGTATTACATATTATGTTAATTTACCTTCCCAAAGGCATAACATTGACAGCAGCCCAAGGCCCCAAAGGCAAAACCTCCACCCAAATAGGCTAATAGCAAAATAGTAGAATATAAGCAGCAACAGCCAACAGAGAGAGGAAACAGGAAAGCCATAGGGAGACCAAGAGGGCATCCAGAAATAACCATCAAAGCCACCACCAATGCGAGAAAAACACACAACACCACCGGAGATGGCAAGAAGAAAATATCAGGAAACACTGAAACAGCCAACAGGATAGCAAAATAAGTAATACTATAAGAGGGATTCAATACCAATAGCAGGCAGCAGTAGAAATTCGAATTCAGTAAAGGGAGCAGTTAGACAAGAAATAATCCAAATATTCAATCTATATTGTTGAACAGTGTTTCACTATATGTCAAGTTGTCAACTACTACTTACTAATTACCAAGCAACAATAAAAAAAGTAAACCAGGAAAAGGAAAACCAAAATGTATCATTTCAGTATAGCATGTACTGATGTATATGATATTCAGATGAGTGTATGATTGTAGTCTATATGTATCTGTATCTGTATGGTAGATTTTCAATTCTTTACCAAAAGGTTGGATCATCTATAACCTTTGATAGATGAAAGAAAAAAAATTAATGCATAATATAGTATGGTAGTGATGTATGGATGGAAAAAAAAGTGTTGTAAGTAATTGGAAAAGTCTAAAAGATATAACAATACCTTCATCAAATTTATCAATATCAGAATGTTCTCCTCAACATTGATTGCTCATTTGTCCACTTTGCTCTCATCCAATCTTGGGCACATATAAGAGCATGTACTATTTTTGGAGATAAAGAGCTCCTAAAAGCATCTAGAACAGGACCACTAGTACTAAAAGTAGACTCAGAAGCTACAATTGATATAGGAACAGCCAAAATATCTCTAGCCATTTGAGATAAGATGAGAAACTTTGTAGCATTAACCTTCCACCATGTTAAATGTTAAAGTCATCTTGCATAACTTCGAGTCTTGACCAAGTATTTATCTAAGTGTTTTACTCTCAAGATCATCTCTCCCATAATTATGCCTCTTGAACTTCTCAACCATCATGTACTTTCTGCCCCCATCCCTTAGATCATGATGGCTTTCAATTATTTTTTGTCTTATCTCAGGAGCAATTTCATCTCTATTCCTTTTAACTAACTTCATCTTATAATCATAGAACATATCATAGCAGCTAGACCTTATTGCTCGTGCCAAATTAGCCCCCTCCAAGCCATGATACATATCCACTACAGCAAATTCAATATATCTAAGTTTGAACCTCGGATCAAGTACAACTGCAAGATAAATATTCATATTCATTTTATCAACACATCCCCAATACTTATCAAACTTTAATTTCATTTTCTTTGCCATGGTACTAACTTCAACATCATTATGGGATTCCCAACTTTGAAGCACACATTAGACCTCAGCAATCTCATGAAAGAATGTATTTGAAGTAACATATAAGGAACCGAAAATGCACAGAGTTAGTTCATAAAATCTTTCTAAGAATGTAACAAGCCTTCTTGCATTCTCCCAATCACCATCACATGGAACTCCACCTCCACCATGATTTGCATCCACTTCCTTCTCCAACTCTATTCTAAATTGAGGATCAACCTCTTCATATCTCTCAAAAGCTTTTTGAAATTGAAGCGCTGAATTTAACATCATATATGTAGAATTCCACCTTGAAGGTACATCCAAACACAACAAACTTTTGCTTTGTATTTTTTCAATTTCAATGCATTCTTTGAATTTTTTAAGTCTTAATGGTGACTGCCTAATGTACCTCACTGCTGCTCTTACACATTGTATAGATCTACCAACCTTCTTAATTCCATCTTGAACAATAAGATTTATAATATGTGCAACACATCTCATATGTAAGAACTTACAATCAAGAACACTTCCCTCCCATTTAGAAAATTTCTTCTGCAAATGATTGATAATACCATTATTGGAGCTAGCATTATCAACTGTGATTGTAAATACTGCATTAATACCCCAATCAATCAAACATCTCTCTACCTCCTGCCCAATAATCTTCCCTCTATGACTATATATGAGACAAAAATTAATGACTCTCTTATTTAACTTCCAATCTTCATCAATATAGTGCACGGTTAGACACATGTAATTCTCTGAATTGATGTCCATGTGTCATCAAGCAAACCCTAGTAGTTGAATCTTGTAATATTTTTTTCAAAGCATTCTTCTCATCTAAGTAAAATTCAAAGCAGTCATGAGTGAGTGTCCAACGGGAAGGTATTTTAAACATTGGGCAACATTGAGTTATAAAATATTTGAACCCATATCCTTCAACATGTTTGAATGGTAATTCATCCATAATTACCATGACTGCTAAAGCTTTTCTAACAGTTTCTTGATCAAACTTTCAAGCTTTGAGACCTCCAGTATTTTGTTCACCTTTGCCACTAGGTTGAAATACTAGTAGAGTTTGACTTTTTTTCCATGTTATGAGGATTCTTCTGACATACAGAAAGATGTGTCTATAAATTTGTAGTACCATTGAGCTTTGTATCACTATGATAAGTCTTCCCACAATAGTTACATTTACTCATCTTTTCTCCAACGAAACTATTAAATTTAGTAAAATGATCCCGGTCGATCTTGGTGTCTTTCTTGTTCTCTTTTCAAAAGATGACTTGCTACTTGAAGCACTTGCAACACAATGGATATTATCTTGATTGATAGGTGTTTGATTTTGGGAAGAACCAATCATGTTAGAACTCTCTCTACAATGAGACATCTAATCAAAGTGTAAAGAGATCAAGAAAGAATAAGCCAAATGAGAGTACAAAAAACTAAAAATTATACATGATACACCCGATCTTGATTGCACCAACGTTAAACCTCTCATGAAAAAAATAAAACCACTGTAGTAACTTTGGATCGTCCACTGTACCAATATAAACACCATATAAATATTCTTTGCACTCCATATTATTTCTACTAATTATCCTAGGCTAGCCTTCAAACATAAATGCAATCCAAATAAATTCTCTAATGAAATATAAAGTCTTAGCAAAAGTGAGTTGCAAGAACTAAACATTTAAATGAATCGTCCGATTATCATAATTAATAAGTTTCAATAGATATTTGGATCGCATTATGTTGTTGTATTATGTACCAAATGAGCAAAAGAATTTGAGTCAAATACAATAATCATAGTTTCAAGAGGTTGCGTGATGAAAATATGATCCAAGTTCAATGTGGAAGAGAATTTGGATTAAGTTTGACAGCTCACCTCATACACAATGAGAATGTCACTCGATATGTTGTTAAAAATATGCAAATGAAATTTATTATGAATTTGACAATCTATCTTCAACTGGAGAAAGAACACTTAGGTTGTGTAGACGAATGAAGAACTAAACCACAAAGGATGGGAGAGCTTGCTTACAAGCATAGATGTGATCTCATGACTTGCTAATGAGCATGATTGAAATTTTCTAATGATTGCTTAAGTTGCATTACGCGCCTCATTGAGTAGATTGAAAAGTTTCAAAAAGGAAGTATGAAGGAAATCCAAGATGAATCCTTGCATGCATTTCGAAGCAACCACCCCTTTTAACATGACTATTTTGAAATATGTGTGATCACTCGAATGAAATGGATTCATTGCATGCATTTTGAAATTATTTTATACCCCATTCATGTACTTCAAAACTTATGCCAATTTTCCAATAAATAAATAATCTGAAAAGATCGAAATATTTCATGCGTCATGAGGCAACATCAATGCTTCAACTCTAATGCTTTGAAATTCACAAAGCATTTTAAAGAGATAAATATTTGCATAAATTTTGAAACAATCAATCTCTTTGTTATCCTCATTAGCCCTAAACAATATAAAAAACAACAGAAAGACTGAGACAGAACAAATCAGCTAGCAAGCATAACAAAATGATCCATTACTCATTCAGATTTCAGCCGATAAGCAATACCACAAAACCTTCGAAAATCAAAATAGTAAACAATTCCAACTCCAACTCTCTAAGTCTCCAAACTTCCAAAGCAGAAGCCACAAAACACTAAATAGAATAAAAAGAATCCATGAGAATCGAGACAAAACCTCTTTGCATTGAATGCTATTCTTGTGCAGGCACAAACCAATCGTGAAAATTGAGAATCGAGACCATGAGACCGAGCCGAGAAAAAATAAACTTAGAGAAGAAGAGAAGCGCCTTATGCAGCGAGATGACGAGAGGCGAGAAGGGAGAAGCCGAGAAGAGAACAGAAAATAGATGAACAAAATGAAAATGTCCACAGCTCTGCAACGAAGAGTCGAACATAATAGAAGTCAAAGAGAACTAGAGAATTATGGATAAGACCATAAGAGAACCAACCCGTGGCCACAGCCACAGGGAATGGGGATTGCCTTTGCGTCTTTGCCCTTTCGCCTCCCTAATCGCTTTTTTGCATGGGGCATGCGGAGTGTAGACCTTATAATTTTGGATTTTCAATTTTTTTATATTATAAATTTTTAAATCCAATCCATAATCCAAAAACCAAATTTAGCTAAAATTAAATCCGAAATCCAAAATAAAATTAAAAAATCGATCCAATTTTAAAATTTTGGTTCAGTTTTAATCAAATTTTGGTTTAAATCGAATTATGCACAGCCCTACCTGCATGTGCTCACACATAGAGATTTAAAGTGCAAATTTTTAATGAAAAGGTCGCGATAAATTGGAATCAATTAAATATTAATCTAAAAAAATCTAATAAGATATTAGATCAATCTATAACATATTTTACACCACCAGATTCTCAACACTTTGTACAAATAGAAGGCCTTAATTAATCCATTCTTAAATACACTCGCATGGGCCTTGACACTATGCTGAATGCTTAAATTTTAAGTGTATGAGGATCTTTGCGGGTTGATTCCCGCGTCTTGATCGGGTCGTTAACTAAACCCAAAATCAAATGATATTATTATAATATCTTCAATCTAACAAACATCGATAAGTTAATTTATATGATAATCTCATCCTCTATTATTAAATTAATGAGTTGATGGATCTAAAATTACTAAACAATAAACTATTTGATGTGTTGAATGAAGATTTCAATGGAGGAATACTTTACCATAAAAATATGCTTGCAACCTCAAATGAAATTAGTCAAACCCAAGTATCAATGCAAATGTAAAATCAAATAAATCACCAAATTATAAATGCTTAAATGAAATTCAATTTTTAAAGAACTTAAAGTTAAAAATCAATCCACCATTCGCAATTGTTTGCTGAAGGTGACAAATTAAGAAAACTCATTCTAGCAAGGACATGGTCCGTGTCCTCTGACTGTGTGGCTTGGCCAGTAGGCTCCATATGACGATGACTAGAGTCTCGATCAGTGATTGCCAAATGGAACCATTATATTTTAGCCGTATGCTCCCAATGGCTCGCCTTTTGAGTTATGAACCATAGGGTATACTTGAGCAAAAGTCCTCTATTAAGGTAGACTTAAACTTGTCTCCTTAGACAAACACCACCCAGTCTACAAATTTCTTGGATGATGTAACCCATGTTGTTGATAAGGATCTTTCGGGTTCACTACCTCTTTCTAAGTAGACTAGGGACCACTAGCAGATGACGGAATCATGGGATCTAGATCGGGTGTGTCATCGTTCCCCCAACCATCCACTTTAAGTTAAATATAATAAATTTCATATAAATTCTAAAACTCCACATATTACTTCTATGCCTACGCATTAAGCGTCACTAACCTTAATTGAAAGTTCTCTCACTTATTGGGAGGGTAATTAACTATGGCTTTTAGAAAATCTAGAACCGATCTAAAGTCTTCACCAAATGAGGGCAAAATATCCGGGTAGTGTCTTCTACTATTCCATCACTTTAAATTACACACTTTTAATCACTCTCTTCATCGAGAGAGGTGGAAAATTTTTTGAAGACCATAGTTTTTGGACTCGGGGGATATTTCTCTTTCTATCTTTGGCTTGTCTAATATAAGCCATAGTAATAGTGGAGCTAAATAAAAAAATTTGATTTTTCTAAAATAAAAAGGAACCAATTATGAATGAAATTAAATTTAAATCAATCACATTCTTATGACTAATTTGGTTATTCTGTATATCGATGGATCTTCAGAACACTGTTCATCATGCAACTAGATCACGGAGCCAATATTCATCATAATCAATATTGAGGATGTTGGAGCTACTTTTCAATTGGTAGTGTAGACTTTCCATCATTGCTATAAATAATCCTCTACTTGAAGCACCTACATATTATACACACCAACCTATGTAAGGGAGGACAATTGGAATGACCACTCACTACTAAGGTTCCTCGAAGAGAGCCTTTATTCAGATTGGGTTATTTTAAGGCGTCGGTCATGAAAAGAACCGTCAATAGGCAGAAAGTTTCAGTCATATTTATGAATGTGACTACTTTGTGTCTTGAGTCTTTCTCACTAGGAAGGAATAATCTAAAGTCTCTTATTCTAGAAAAATTGAGTGGAAGGCAAAGAGAAGAAATGCGATTGTTGTGCTCAGCTTCGTCAATCACTAGCCATGCGATCAGACTTGATACCAGAAGCGAGTGTTCCAGCTCACAATGAATTTGAAAATCTCAAGTGGGCAAAAGGAATAGCTCTGCTGGTGATATTAAGCAGTCATTTTGGGAGCAGCGATACAAGCTCTAACCCCAAAAAGGAGGCATCCTGAGACTTTATCCTCTAGGGTGCACAAGGTGCTGAAAGTTGTAAAAGAACAAGGTCTTATGAAAAGAAATATCAAAGGCCAATTATTAGAAAAGCCAACAATGTTTCATTGCAAAGGCTACCATCAAAGGTAGTAAGAACTCAGGAGCATTACAAACAAGCCTCGGTGAACATCGGGTGTGATACAGAACCACATTCAGAATCCGTGAAAGATCCCGAAGGGAAAATAAGTCTAGAGGCTGAAGCCTCAAAAAGAAGCTATCACTGAAAGGAAAAAGGCGTGACATCCGATTTGCATAGATCCGCTGATGACAGGGCCCAGTAGGAATGGGTTTCTAAAAAGAATGTTTTAATTAATGAGGCTCATGGTGGTCGACACCCTCGAGAATCCTCTAGGGAATCCCATCACCAACCTAAATGATCTTCTCTTGATTTTGATCATAGCCCTCCGATTGAGGAGGCGTTTGTCCCACAGTTTGAGCCTGAAATCAGATGGAGACATCGATCATAGATAAGGCTACAAGAAGAAGAAGAGGAAGAAAAAGAAGAAGACATCATGAGGGTAGAGGTGGTGTATATGGTACAACACATTGGAGAATCATCTAGTGTATAGTACCGATCCAGGCATCTTGGAGCCGCACCTCCTATCCACATCGAAGAACACCAAGTCAAATGAAAGCAGAACCTTTTAGTTCCTCCTCAAGTGATGAGCAAGAAGAGGAACCAGAAGAAAAAGTTAACATGCTATTCGCTGACACTGCTACACTTGCTTAGGTGCAAAGGCAAATGCGAAGGTAGATGAAAGCAAAGGATAAGGAGATCTCTCAACTGATTTCAAAGATGAACCAGATGATGATGTAGATGAATCTCATGATGCAAATGATGCAGAGGAACATTGTCATAGTGCCGACATCAGTTCCTCCAGTCAATCATCAAACAATCAACACTGCGCCCATCAATCCACCAGTTGAGCAAGCATCACAAACCTCTGGAGCACAAAGTGCTCATAATAGTAGAAATGAAGTCAATCAATTGACTGCTCCACCCATTCTCCAATAAATACTGAGCATATCTAAGCCAGTGAGTGTTGTACAACTTGAAACTATTATAAGTGAAAAGATTAAAGCTGTCATAGCTGTAGAATTGGTGGAGAAATTGGTGAATAAAGGTCTCCCATATCCTACAAAATATGACCAAGTGTTGTATTCTAAAGGTTACTTACTGCCAAAATTCCACTCATTTGATGGCAACGGTAACTCTAGATAGCACCTAGCATAATTTAAAGCAACATGTGGTAATATCGGGGGTAATGATGCACTATAATTTTGCCAGCCCGTTAGCAGCTTAACTGCAACTGCTTTCGAGTGGTGCAGAGTTGCCAAATGATTGAGTTAAGATATTCACCGAGCTGGAGGCAATGTTTATTAAAAGATTGGCTAGTATAGTTAGAACAACTACAATAGCTGACCTCGTCCAGAGAAGAGAAAAAAGGATGAGTTAGTCACTAAATACATAACTCGCTAGTGAAACATGAGTATGAAGTGCGAAAAATAGCTGGAAAAAGAACATGCAATTCAACTGCTAATAGGGCAACATTGATGATAAAATGACGCTCTATTTATGCATGGCTTCCATCATCACCTTTCAAGAACTACTGGATCGGGTTACAAAATTTGAAAAGTTGAATCTCTCTAAAATTGAAACCCATTCAAACTGAAAAAGGAAGGGAAGTTCTCAGAATCAAGAGAACTGAATCTCACACTACTTCATATGATTCAAATAAAGGAAGGAGGGTAACTTATAATGTAGATAAGGGGAAACAACCTATCTATTTTGAAGAGAAAGTTAAACAAGGCTTCAATTCTCAATCGAGGTTAGTTCTTGGAGGTAATGATAAACCCAAAACTTTCCCGGGTAGTGGTGATCGCCCAAGATAATCATTAGGAGATGATGATTGAATGCATCCATCTCTTAAGAAGAAGATGTACAAGGAATATTCATTCAAAAGGAAAAGTGTAGCCAAACTATTTCAGCAAGTACTTAAGGAAGGTTTGGAGTTGCCAGAATGTAAAAGATCTATAGAGTTGACAAACTGACAACCCAAATTACTGTCCATATCAACGGGTAGTTAGCCACCATATAGAAGATTGCTATGTATTCAAAGATTTGCCAGAAAGAAAATACAGGAGAGGTGAATTCACGCTATCCAACAATATTCTTATTCACCCAAAGAAAGAATTTGTGAGGGGGTTATTTCCTATTCCGTGCCCCCGCAAAAAGATAAAGTAAAAGAAAATAGAGTTGAGGATGACAAATGGGAGACTGCAGTCTCGAAGAAAACTATGAAGATGATGAAGCAATTAGAAGTCTTTTCGAGTGTCAGATGAAAATCGCCACTTGAACCAGTGCTAGAACTGAAGGTAGAATCTACATCAAAAGGTTCTGCTCTTCAGAAGAAGTCTAGGGTGTTTGGTGTTCCTCCCGAAATAATCTATTCAGTTCACCAAAACTCCCAAAAGGCCAACAAATAAAAGAAGAAAAAGAAAAAATCTACTACCCAAAATATTATTAATAATCTGAAAGAATATCAACAACCAGTAAGACAACCAATTAAGCTTGTTGATTTCATGTCAGGACTCCAAATCATTGAAACAAATGATGAAGGAGATGATGATGAAGAATCTCTTTCTGGAGAATTCTATCGAGTTATTTCAACATCCTTGGATACTCCCAAACAGAATCTACTTCTTTAAGATAATCCAAGAAGAAGAACCACCAATGATGTGGCATTTAAGCCTTGCCTGATGGTGAAGAAAACAAAAGAGAGCTCGGAAGAAGACTTGTGCTTTTCGAAGGAAGATGAATCAAAGTCTTCAATATCACCATTGATGAAGGGCATAAAACTAGAAGTGATTCTGAAGACTCCATCTGATTCTCAAGCATAAATAGTGGTTTGAAGATGAGACTTCTTCGAAAGAATCTTAGCCAGATAGAGCAGCCCCAGTACAGCCAAGAAGTGGCAAGGTGCTGCCATCATCATAGAAGAAAGGAACGCTAAGTAAAAGCAATGACAAGAATATAAAAGTCAATGAAAATATCATTCCCAAAGATCCAAAGAAGAAGTCTAACATGGATAAAGGAATCGATTACAACATCTTGTCACACTTGAGGAAGATCTCTGCACAATTGAGTGTGTATGAGGCCCTCCTAATGTCACAGGATCTCCCTGAAACCTTAATTCAGGCTCTTAAGAATCCAGAGAAATATGAGGCTTACTTCACCGAGCAATGTATGACTAAAGTATTATAATCTCAAGACCTTCTGGCGATCACATTCTCTGAGGAAGATCTTATGCTCGAGATATTAGAACACAATTGCCCGCTATATGTCTCTGCGAAGAGCGATGGTGTCATAATCAATCGAATTCTAATTGATCCAGGTTCATCCATTAATCTCATGAGTCTTAAAATATTGAGAGGATTGTCCCTTGTTGTTCAGCATCTAGGACGAGATAAATTAATGATCCACGGCTTCAATGAAAAAGGGCAAAAGATGCATAGATCTTTTACCTTACCGCTAAGATTCGGAGAACGTCACACAGAAGCCAAATTCCATGTCATTGATGCTGACACCTCGTTCAGGGCCTTGTTGGGGTGCCCCTGGTTACATAAGTACGGAATGGTCCCATCTACTTTCAAATGCATGAAATACATAAGAGGCGAGGAAGAACAAAGAATTTCTAGCAACCTTCAACCATTTGCAGTACATGAAGCTAAAATCTATGAAGATATGAAATACTATTTATTAAAGGAGCTCAAGCCTCAACAATCCAAAGCTTCTACCTCAAAGGCTGCAAAATAACATAAAGAAGTGAAGAAGGAAAAGGAAGAAAGGTGGTGACATCGACTCTTCCTAAAGCAGCTAGTGTATCACATAAGTTGAAAAGGCTAGTCCCTCATATGGGCAGTGACACAGAAGAAGAAGATGATGATCCTTCTATCAGACCCAAGGGAGTAAACAAGTCTCTGGTGAAAGGAAAGAAAATTATGGAATACGTAGATTTTGAGTATGATTTTGAACTTACTTATGAAAGTGAAGTTCAGTGTATCTCTTCAAGAAGGACGGTAGACCTATTAATATCAAGAATCATTGGTGATCCTGTCGGTCCCTTTTCAACACTTCAAAGAAATCACTCCAAATGAAGTCCACATTATTGAAGAGTTAAAGACTTTCTATGTGCCTCGTTGCTTAGAAATAATGAACATGGAATTTCATTTTACAAGCATGAGGAGTGTTATCACCAGGATTCTGATTGGCTCATGTAATTTGATGAATCTGATGATATAGTTCTCACAAGATTGCCAAAATATTATCCTCCAAGGATTCGCAAGATGATGCATAAATTGGGAGTTGATATTAGAACAGATAAATGGCGAGCCCGCTTCTTTGATACTCTCTGGGGTCTAAAAATTCTACAGACCTCACGAAAGTGTGATAATCAAACATCTAAAGGTCTTGGATACATTTGATATAAAAACCATTAAAGAAAAACCTGTTATGCAGTAATAGATGAAGAGATTGACACTGAAATTGAAAATGAAGATGATCTTTATGAGATTTATCTGGCCAACGATGAGGAGGTAGAAGCCAAGCCAGCACCTGAAGAGCTTGAGGATGGTAGACAGGCAGCTACCATGGATGAGTTAAAGGAAATTAACTTGGAAACAGAGGATGATCATCGCCCAACTTACATCAGTGCCCTTCTGCCTGATGAAAAAGTTGAAGAAATAAAAGCTCTACTATATGAATTTAGGGACTGCTTTGCTTGGACATACTCTAAAATGCCAGGCTTATCCCCTGAGGTGGCAGTTCATAAACTTGTCATTAAATCAGATGCAATGCCTATTAAGCAAGCTCCTAGGCTAATGAGATTGGAGATTGAAGAACAAGTAATTACAAAAACTAAGAAGCTGATCGAAGCAGACTTTATCTGAGAAGAAAAGTATGCAGATTGGATAGCCAACGTTGTTCCAGTGATAAAGAAGAATGGTCAAATCCATATATGCATTGATTTTGAGATCTGAACAAAGCATGCACAAAAGATGATTTTTTACTTCCAATATCAGAACTACTAGTTGATAATACTTCCAACTACGATATGTTCTCATTTATGGATGGATTATCAGGATACAATCAAATCAAGATGGCTCCTGAAGATGAGAAGCACACATCATTTAGGATGCCAATTGGTATATACTGCTACATGGTCATGCCCTTTGGA
The DNA here is from genome assembly GCA_021442155.1 of Cymbidium sinense. Classification (NCBI taxonomy): domain Eukaryota; kingdom Viridiplantae; phylum Streptophyta; class Magnoliopsida; order Asparagales; family Orchidaceae; genus Cymbidium; species Cymbidium sinense. The sequence continues at coordinate 8,330,068 of CM038226.1, forward strand.
TTGAAGAATCGGAGCTACATATCGAGGAGCCATGACGCATCTTTGATGAGTTGATTCATCAGAAAGTAGAATGCTACATGGATGACCTCGTCATCAAGAGCATAGATTGATGAGATCATTTTGATGACCTGAGGATGGTCTTCGAAAGAATTAGGCAGTATGATCTTAAGATGAACTCTCTCAAATGTGCATTTGGGGTCTCGTCTGGAAAGTTCCTTGGCTATGTGGTATGACATAGAGGAATTGAGATCAACCCTAATAAAATCAAGCAAAAGTGAATATGTCATCGCCGAAGAATCTTCATCAGCTTCATTCCGAGCAAGGACATTTGGCATTCATATGGCCCTTCATATCAAATCTATTGGGCAGGTGTCAACCATTTGCTAAATTGATGAAGAAGAATGCACCATTTAAATGAGACAACGAGTGTCAAGAAGTGTTGATAGCATCAAAAGATACATGTTGAATCCACCAATCTTGTAGCGCCAATCCCAGGAAAGCCTCTCATTTTGTATATAGTTGCATTAGAAGAATCCCTCGAAGCATTGCTTGCATAACACAATGAAGAAGGCAAGGAAAATACATTGTACTATATCAATCAAAGATTGATAGGAGGCAAAGTACTCTCTCGAAAAACACTCTTGCCTTGCGATCTTAGCCACCCAAGACATTACATGTTGTCACATAAGATAACACTCATATCAAAGATCGATCCACTGAAGTTCCTGAAGACCAGACCAGCTTTGACGGGTCATTTAGCACGATGGGCATTACTCTTGTTACAGTTTGATATCACATATGTATCTCAAGAAGTTGTTAAGGGACAAATACTAGCAGATTTTCTCATTATGCATCATATCCCAATAGAATTAGCAGTCAATAATGATTTACCTGATGAGCAGATCCTGCTAATCTACGAAAGGGAGGGGTTGCATATGGAAATGTATTTCAACGGTGCATCATCTATTAAGCCTGCTCAGCCCCTAAATCTGCCAAAAGCAAGAGCTGGCGTCGGCCTCATCTTCATAACACTGGAGGGTGGCATAATGAGACGTTCATACAGGCTGACTGAGCCAAGAACCAATAATGAAGCTGAATACGAGGCATTGGTAGCAGGTCTCGAAGAAGTTGTGGTTATCAGCATCCAAAATTTAAGAATCTTTGGATACTCTCAATTGGTAATCAACCAAGGGTTTGATCTCTATAAGATTAATAAGCTTGAATTGGCCTACTATCATAGGTGAGTGCTTGAGCTCATGAAGTAAATTCCAAACATTAAACTAGCTCAAGTTTCTCGATTAAAGAATAGTAAAGCAGATTTCCTGGCCAAGCTAGGAAAAGAGATGGCGAACATGGACAATGATGATGTGTTAATTGAAGTGTCCACTCGTCGAGTTCTGCAACCAATAAATCCATATTCTTTGCAGGTAGAGGGGACATCAAACTCAAGCCAGCAGGAAGCAATTCAAATTACTTCTCACTCTCCCAAAAAATGATAAGTGAAAGAGATAGAAAAATTCAAAAGTACTACAAACAAATCATGTGAAGCTTTCACAGTGGAAGATCCTGATGATTGGAGACAACCCTTCATCAATTATTTCAAGAAAAGCAAATTATCGAGCAATAAATCACTAGCCACACAAATTGCAAAAAGAATTCTACGATATGCTTATGTCAATGACACATTGTACCATAGATCCTTTGAGCAAATGTGTGTAGGAAGGATGAAACAGAGTAATATCATGAAGGACTCATGCACCTTAGTCCTAAAATGGCAATAAAATTAAGAGGGTGGGATACTATTGGCCTTCAATGGTGAAAGACTATATAGATCATGCTAGAAAATGTCACGAATGCCAAGTCCACGGGGATCTCATTCATCAACCTCTGAATCCTCTACACCTAATAATAGCGTCCTGGCATTTGAAAGTTAAGGCACAGATATAATTGGTTCAATTGATCCTCCATCATCAGCAGGACATCGATTCATCATAGCAGCTACTAACTACTTCTCCAAGTGGGCCAAGGCCACTCCATTTAAGGAAGTCACTGTTGATCGAGTCATTGACTTCTTCACCAATAATGTTGCTTATAGATTCGGGGTGCCATGATGAATTATTTCAAATAGTAGTCCAGCTTTCAAGAGTATGAAGATATACAGATTCACTGATTGGCACAAAATTGATTGGCGGTATTCATCAATCTATGATCCAAGGGTCAATGGTTTAGTAGAGGCTTTCAATAAAACTTTAGTAAAGTTGCTAAAAAAGATTCTCACGAAGAATAAAAGAGAGTGACACACTAAAATGATGGAAGCACTCTGGGCATATAGAACAACTTATAAAATGCCAACCAAAGCCACTTCTTGTGCTCTAACATTTGGAGTTGAAGTTGTTTTGCCACAAGAAGTTGAGCTGTCATCACTTCGAGTAGCTGTCCAATTCAATCTTACTCAATATGAGAATGCTCTCTATGAATGGAAAAGTTGGATGCACTTGATGAGTTAGACTCCAAGCTCAACAAAGTTTAGAAATTTATCGAGCGAGGATGGCCAAAGCATTCGATCATACGGTGAGCCCTCGAACTTTTCAAGAAGGGGAGTTAGTCCTAGTGCTGAGAAGATCGATTATCCCTCACCATAAAATTCGAGGTAAATTTGAACCTAATTGGGAAGGGGCCTTTGTCATTGAGAAAGTATATCAGGGAGGAGCCTACCAACTCGTTGATTTCAAAGGCGAAAGACCAATGCCTCCAATCAACAGTCGATATATAAAGAAGTATTATACATGAATGTGTAATCAAATGAATATCATACTTAAAGCTTTCATAAGTTTTATTTGAAAATTCTCTTGTAATGTAAGAATGCATTTATAAGATAAAATAGAAATCCCCTTAAACTTGGCATATTTTTTTAAAATTTTACTATAAAATTGCTAAACTTTTCCTATAAGACAGGGGGCATTTTTTTTTTATGGATCAAAGATGTTCAATCATTCCCTGTGAAATAGGAGGTCTTCTTGCATATATTCAAATTGATATTGAGCTTTATGTCAAGATCTCTGAATATATCCATAACTGTTATGGTCGAAGTTGCAGGCTCTTGCGAACCAAAAGAATCTATTTTTATGCATGAAAAGATAACCCTAAATCTTAAAAGTTTCTCTCCAAGGTTCATCAAAATTTGAAGATCAAGCTAGAAGAACTCCCAGTTTTGGAAGCTTCAATCAACTAAGTTGGAAAAATATCAACCCCTACATGTTCAAGTCTAAGACTCGGATGGGTTCTAAAGGTGAGACTCAACCATAAATGGTCGAGCTGATGCTCTCCTCACTCAATAAGCTACAAGAAAGGCGCATGAAAGAGCCCTGTTGTGTCTAATGATAAGCTGTCCATCACAGCTTAAGTCGAAGACCCGAGTAGGTTCTAAAGGTCAGACTCAACAAGCCCACAAATGGCTGAGTTGCTGACGCTCTCCTCACTCAACAAGCCACAAGAAAAGGCTGTAGTGAAAGAGCCCCTGCTCGTCAGTCCAATGATGATAGCTGTTCAATCTCAAATAAGAACCAACTTAGTGACTACAAGCAACCAAAATCTAAGAGATCTTTCTGCTCGATCGACAGACCAATACAACCTGAGGAAACTCTCAATTTAGAGCTGCATCAAATCAATTTATATATTGCATGCAATATGATATTCCAATTTCTTTTCAAATGATCTGATCAAGCATGAGGCACAGATCAAAGCTAATTCACTCATCAAGTCCGCAAAAGTAGAAAGCACAGGACCAAGGAAGTGATTCTATAGTTTGCACAAAGGCAATGGTCGAACTAAAAGAATTTTATGATTATTCAGTCTATTAAAGTACACATTGCTAGACTAATAACTCAACATTATAGACCTAATATGAGCCAAAAGACTGGATCATTTATATGCACCCTTCAACGAGTCTGGCAAAGCACAAAACATGGGACTTAGGGCATATACACCTCCTGACAAGTCAATATAGACAAATCAAGTCAATCATTCATCAAAGTCCGTCAAGCTTAAAGCTATGACAGAAGGAATTTCAAATCTAAAAGCAAGCAAACTGATTCCTCCATCCAACCTGATCAAGCACAAAGTTAGGGTTGGAGGAAATCCAAAGCTATGAAGATAAAAAAAAGAAAGGGACTTTCAGCGAACCCATCGAAGTAAAGAGTAATTGGTGGAAGAAGCTCTTTAATGAATCCATGGAAGTTGAAAGCTGAAGTGATCTAAGACCCATGGCCAGCCCAAAGGGTCAACCAATTTTTAACAAACGTGACTCGCTCCATACTTGAATCACATTTGTTCGGGGAATTTATTAACATCCATATATGTATCATAAGTCGAGTCAAGCTCACAAGTCAAATTCGACGGACTTCAGAGGTGACAATGCACAAATTGAGGCTCAAAATGCACTCGACGTCACCGAAAATGGTCAAAACATCCTCCGATCGACAAGGGACTTCGCCGTCACGTTCAGAACATCAAAATTGGTCAAAATATAAATATTGCAAAATCTAATGAGCAATCGATTAAGCGCTCAAGCTATTAATGTGTCGATGCATATCAGAGTCGGGAAGCTATGACGATGTCTGAACAACCGTTCAAGAAAATGATTATACCGTTAGCTTTAAAATATCAAAACTATCAAATAAGACTATCTGCGCTCAATTCAAATGAGTCGGCATAAATTTTGAATGATTTGAAGTGATAGCATGAAAATCAAGGTTGAAATACACAGGACGATACCAAAATCAACACAAATGATCTTTGATCGATGAAGGAACTATGACATTGCATTTAGAATGTCGAAACTAGTCAAAATACAAATATTGCATAACTTGATGATCAACTAATCAAGCGGTCGAGTCGTCAACCCGTTTGCATGCATATCGAGGTTAAGAGATGCCAACATAAACCAAACGATCTCTGTTCATAAAATTAATCACGCTGTTAGCTCCAAAACATTGAAACTTATCAAATGAGACTATCCACACTCAATTGCAGAGAGTGCATGAAGCGTCGGTCAAAGAAATGTACACATTTTAAACAAAAAGTGACCCAATTGATGTCGGTTGCTCAAATGACCTCTTCATGAACAGTATATGCATCGAAATGCCAAAATTACTTAAAATAGATATCTAATTTGACTAAGATTATTACTTTTAAAATTTCATCAAAATTAGCACGCATTTCGAGATAAATCCACCTAATTATCTCTTAATCACACCCGGTCAATGCTTTGAAACTCGCAGCCGCCCATTCCCATGCCTCCACCTCCCATTTGGTCAATAAGGAGCTGCCACATCTTTCCTCCCATACCACCCTTATCTTATTTCGTCATCCACTCGCAAGTTAAAAGAGGAAAATCCTAATCAAGCGAGAGAGATCTGTGTTCTCTATGGGAAGCTCAAAAAAGCCAAATGCCTAGAGCTTTCTTCCTCCCAACCGAGGGAAACCCCCATCTCATCCATCTCTGCTATAGGCAACAAGCCCCTCTCCTCCACTTTGCCCAAACTCACCCTTACATTTTGTGCTGCCAGGGTCCAAGATAGTGGCGCTTCTCGGAAAAGGGTGTGGATGTGAACTCCCGCCTTCTCGGCGACACCATTGATGCAAGCTCAATATGTCCCTGGGAGGTCGTGCAGGTTCTTCTACTCTTTAGATGCAATGTCTCGAGTGTACTTCACTGGTCGAGATGGCCTTGCACTTCATTGTAGTGGCTATGTCTCTGTGCATCAGGCTCATAGTTGCAAACTTCATTCCAAGCATCCCGTTCTCGTGACCGGAAGGGTTGAAGGATACCAAGAACTCTGTTCTTCCAGTGAATTTGATCAATTAGCTCTATCGAGGTTGGTGAACAAGGTTCGATGGAGGTTTGACTCGCATATGGAAACCATAGGGCAAGCACCTCACATTATGCGCGGCATTTTTTAAATGTTGTCATGTCCTCCTTGCTGAGGAGCTTGCCGATTGACACCGAATTCTAATGGATGGCTTCCAGGTTGATGTAGCTAGGATTTGGGGATGCCATCATTGTGCATTACTATCACACAATTAAATGAAATTATCCTTTTTACTCCATCAAACTACTTATCTTTATTATGAGCATTCTTAACATAGCAGAGAATGCGACTACATTCATTATCCACCTCACATGATAGTGATCTCTATGTTATTTGCTTAGAAAGGACTTGCTCAGTGCTGAAGGTTCTGAGCATGAACTGTATTAAATGTCTTCTGCCTTTGCTCATAGCGGCTTATCTGAAATCATTGGTCCACCAAGAGCAATCCCATACCCTCACTCTTGTGTTCGTCCCAACCCTACGCTCCCTCCTAAATCATCTTCTTCTCTCAGGTATATTTGAAGACCCCACTGCGCTTAGATGAGTGCAGTGGGATTGAAGACTACGATCGCGATGTCATAAGACATCGATCGTTGCGCTTAGAAGAGTGTGGCGGGTAGGTCAAAGCGACTTCCGATGCAACCTCCCCATGAAAATGATTATATCGTTAGCTTTAAAACATCAAAAACTATTAAACAAGACTATATGCGCTCAATTCAAATGAGTCTGCATAAATGTCAAATGATTTGAAGTGATAGCACATAAATCGAGGCTGAAATGCACAGGACGATACCAAAATCAACACAAATGACCTCCGATCGATGAACGAACTATGACATTGCATTTAGAATGTCGAAACTAGTCAGAATACAAATATTGCACAACTTGATGATCAATTGATCAAGCGGTCGAGTCGTCAATGCGTTTGCATGCATATTGAGGTCAGGAGCTACCGACATAAACCAAACGATCTCTGTTCATAAAATTGATCACGTTGTTAGCTCCAAAACATCGAAACCTATCAAATGAGTCTATCCGCGCTCAATTTGGATGAGTCTGCATGAACGTCGAGTGGTCAAAAGAAATAATGCGCATTTTTAAATAGAATGTGACCCAATTCGATGTCGAAGTCGCTCAAATGACCTCTGTTCATAAAATGGACTACGCCATTGCATCTGAAATGTTGAAATTACTTAAAATAGATATCTAATTTGACTAAAATTATTACATTCAAAATTTCATCAAAATCGCATGCATTTGAGATAAATCCACCTAATTATCTCTTAATCACACCCACTTTGAAACTCTCAGCCTCCCACTCCACCTCCCATTTGGCCAATAAAGAGCTGACATCATTCCTCCCCATACCCTTATCTTATCATCCATCCACTTAAGTCAAAAGAGGAAAATCCTAATCGAGCGGAGAAATCTGTTCTTTGGGAAGCTCAAAAATCCAAATGCCTAGAGCTTTCTTCCTCCCAACCGAGGGAACGAACCCCCCTCTATGCACATCCGTCTCTGCTATAGGCCGAACAAGCCCCTCTCCTCTACTTTTGCCACCCAAAACTCACCCTTACATTTTGTCGCTGCCAAGGTCACGCGTTGAGATAGGCTTTCTGGAAAAGGGTGCGGATGTGAACTCCCCAACTACTCGACACCATTGATGCAAGCTCGTCGATATGGTCTGGAGGTTGTGCGGTTCTTCTACTCTTTAGATGCAATGTCTTGAGGGCTCACACTTCGGTGGTGCCTTGCACTTCACGCAGCAGGTGGCTATGTCGGTGCATCAGCTTATAGTTGCAGACTTCATTCCAAGCATCCCGTTCTCGTGACCTGAAGGGTTGAAGGATACCAAGAACTCAATGTTCTTCCATGAATTTGATCAATTAGCTCTATCGAGGTTGGTGAACAAGGTTGATGGAGGTTTGAGTGCATATGGAAACCATAGAAGCGAGCACTCCTCCGCATTATGAGTCATTCGAGAAATTTTAAATGTTGTGAGGTCCTCCTTGCTAGAGAGCTTGATTGACCAATTCTAATGGATGGTTTCAGTTGATGTAGCTAGGATTTGGGGATGCCATCACCTTGTGCCATTACTATCACCCTGAAATTACCCTTTTTTACTCCATCAAACTACTTATCTTTGCCTTATGAGCATTCTTAAAGAGAATGCGACTACATTCATTATCCACAGCTTATGACGTGATCTCTATGTTATTTGCTTAGAAAGGACTTGCTCAGAGCTGAAGGTTGCTTGCATGAACTGTGTGTAAAATGTGTTCTACTTTGCTCAGCGGCGGCTCATCATTGGTCACTAGAGCAATCCCATACCCTCACTCTTGTGTTCCCCATCGCCCACCCCTATTGCTCCCTCTAAATCTTCTCTTAAGTATATTTGAAGACCCCAGCTGCTTAGAAGAGTAGTGGGATTGAAGACTATGACAGCACCTGAACACATGTGCTTAGAAGAGCGTGGCGGGTAGGTCAAACCAGCTTCCCCTATACAAGGATGACATCGAGGAGAATTTGGGTGATATGAAGCTTAAAGAGATTCAAATGAAAATACTAATGAGCTTAAGCTCAACTTAAATGAAAATGTAAATCAAAGTTAAATCGGCATTAAAAAATATGTATGTTTTATTTTATGCAAATATTTGAAGACCCCACTGCGCTTAGAAGAGCATGGTGGAATTGAAGACTACGACCGTGGTGTCGTAAGACACTGACCGCTGCGCTTAGAAGAGCGTGGCAGGTAGGTCAAAGCAGTCCCCGATGCAACCCCCTATGTGGGGACGACGCCGGAAGGCTGTCAAAATTTGGATTGACACAAAGCTTAAATATTATTAAATAAGAGTATTAATAAGCTTAAATTAAACTTAAATGAAAAAATGATGAATCGAAGCCAAACTTACTCACAAAAAATTCTTAAGATCTTTAAATAAGAATGAGTCTATAAGATTCTTAGCGATCACGAACTAAGTTTCATTGAAACTTAAAGAACCAAATGAGCTATGAACTAGACTCCAATAAATAAATATTAATCTAAATAATTGAACAAGATCTAAAATGTCAAATGCCACCGGATTTGCAACACTTTGTACAAGAAAACATAATGTGTTAATTAAGACATTCTTAGATACACCTGCATGTCCCCGGACATAGAGATTTAAAGTGTAAATTTTAATATCTGAAAAGGCTGTGCAGGCTAAATTGGAATCAATTAAATATTAATATGAAAAATCTAATAAGATATTAGATCAATCTATAATATCTTCAAGGCCATCGGATTTGCAACACTTTATAAGCGAACAGAAGGCGTTAATTAAGGCATTCTTAGATACACATGCATGTGCTCGGACATAGGGATTTAAAGTGCAAATTTTAATATCTAAAAAGGCTGTGCAGACTAAATTGAAATAAATTAAATATTAATCTGAAAAATCTAATAATATATTAGATCAATCTATAACATATTTTATGCCACCGGATTCGCAACACTTTGTATAAGTGAACATAAGGCGTTAATTAAAGCATTCTTAAATACACTCGCATGGGCCCCGATACTATGTTGAATGCTTAAATTCAAGTTTGAGAATGCTGCAGGTTGATTCCCAGTTGGGTCTTAGGACCGGGTTTAGGTTAACAAAATCTTAAAATCAAATGATATTATTATAATATCTTCAATCTAACAAAACATCTGAGAAGCTAATTCTATCATATGACAGCAGATCCGATCCTCTATTATTAAATTAATTGAGTCAACAGGATTTGAAATAGCTAAATAATAAACCATCCTGATGATGGCTGTGTTGAATAAATATTTCAACCGGAGGGAATACTTACCATAAAAATATGCTTGCAACCTCAAATTAAATTAATCAAACTCAGTATCAATATGAACGTAAAATCAAATAAATCACCAAATTATAAATGCTCAAATGAAATTCAATTTTTAAAGAACTTAAAGCTAAAAATCAATCCACCTTTCGCAATTGTTTGTTGAAGGTGACAAATTAAGAAAACTCTAGCTCACGAAATAGCCAAAATCAAATCAAGTACACAACTATGTTTACTCTCAAATAATTTCATGCCAGTGAGGGCGTGGCAGTGTCTCTACTGCGCTTGGCGATGAGCTCCACATGATGCAGTTATGACTAGAGTCCTCTGATCGGGTGGTTGCCACCAAATGAAATCATTATATTACGGTCACGACTGTAGCCCGTATGCCCCTTAATGACTCTGTCTTTTGAGTTATAAACCATAGGGTATACTTGATTTGGCAAAAAGCCCTCTATTAGCTAAGGTAGACTTAAACTTGTCTCCTTAGACAAACACCACCCCAAGTCTATAAGGATTTCTTGAATGACATAACCCATGTATTGCTAATAAGGATCTTTCGGTCAGGTTAGGTCGACAACCTCCTCTCGACTAAGACTAGGGACCACGGCGGATGACGTGAGAACCATGGGATCTAGATCGGGCGCGCATCATTCCCCCAACCATCCGCTTTAAGTTAAATATAATAAATTTCATAAATCTAAATTCCAAAACTCCACAAATTGCTACTATACGCTACGCATTAAGCGTTCTAATGAATAACCTTAATCAAAAGTTCTCTCTCACTTATTGGGAGGGGTAATTAACTATAGGGGCTTGCGCCTATAAGAAAACTAGAACCATACCTAAAGTCCTTACCAAATGAAGGCAAAATCTCTGGGTTGTGTCTTATCTACTATTCCATCTACCTTTTAAAAATTACACCAATAGTTTTAATTACTCTTTTCATCGGAGAGGTCGGTGGCAAATTTTTGGAGCCCACTGGCTTGTTTGAAAATTTCTTTGTTTATGTTCGAAATGACTCGAAATGCAATAATCTAAAAAATCTGTAAGATGGAGGATTCGAACCTGGGCCAATCTTTTGCATAATAAAAGCTTTAGCCACTAAACCATGCTTATAATTATGATATATTTAGTGGTTAAAGCTTTTTTTATGCAAAAGATTGGCCAAAGTTCAATTCTCTTCTGATTTTCAATCATTTCATTTCAACATAATTTTAATATATATAATAATAATAATAATAATAATTATTATTATTATTATTATTATTATTATTATTATTATATAATATAATAAGTATAATATAATTTTTTATTTCGACCTAAATCAAGCCGAACACGATCGAAGAAAGATTGTTCATGTTTAACTCATTTATAAATCGAGCTTGAAATATTTGTTTGTGTTCGACTCATTCACTAAACCGAACGAACACGAGCTACTTAACGAGCCGAACACGAGCTGTTCGTGAATATTGAGCTTTTTTGATAGCTCTACCCCTGAAGAAGCCTCGATGGGAAGCTAGTAGTGAACAAGGTCCTCACTAAAAAGACTGTAAGAAAGCAAGTGATTGACATAGTCTCCACTCATCAAAAATCTCATAAGGCAAAAGTCTCAAAAAGGTACAAATACATTAAAAATCTCAGATGATAAAAGCCTAAGAAGGTACACGTACATCAAAAATCTCAAAAGCTAAAAACCTTAGAAGGTACAAGTATATTAAAAATCCTAGAAGACAAAAGCCTCAGAAGGTGCATGTATATTAAAAATCTTAGAAGGCAAAAGCCTCAAAAGATACATGTACACTAAAATCTCTAGAGATATATTTAAATTATAATCCTTTCGAAGTAAAAGTCTGAAAAAAGATATATGATTATTGTCGTTATTAGAGGTCTAAATTTTATAGAAAAATGAATACCTTTTATATTGGGGAAAATGCCTTAACAAGCATGAAAGATAAAACAAAAGCCTAGACAGTTTTAACTTTTACTCAAAAAGAATGAAGGATCCCGAAATTACACTAGGGCCTGAATTTGGGATACACGCCGCCTAACCAGGTCAGTTTCAAACCAGGGGTAGAGACTGCAAGGGGGTGCATCATAAAAGTGGAGGATTCCAAAATTTAGAGAAAGTTGGAAGAACGAAAGCACATTGGAACTGAATTTGAGATCGTCTTTGACCGTTTCAAACCCCGACCAAGGAGGACTAGAGCCTACAAGGAGGTCACCGCATAAAGATCAATGGAGGATTCTATAGAAAGTTGGAAGAGCACAGAGCCTGAATTTGGGATACATGTTGTCTAACCAAGTCACTTTCAAACCCTGACCGAGGAGAATTGGAGCTTACGATGAGGGTCACGCACCGTCATATAGGTCATTGGAGGATAACAAGATTTAGAGAAAGTTGAAGAATTTAGAAGCACACTGAAGCCTGAATTCAAGATGCGCCCTGCTTAACTAGGTTAATTAGAAACCCTCGAGATCTCTGGGAACTAGAGCTACGAGGGAGAGTCGACTATTATCTGAGTGAAATATCAAATGAAAGTAAGGTACCTTTGGGAGATATTTATACTTGAAAATTGACTCTTTAAATTCTTTTTAAAAAAATAAGAGTTTCTACCTTTGGGAGATATTTATACTTGAAAATTGACTCTTTAAATTCTTTTTAAAAAATAAAAATAAAACTTTTTCATCTTCTTTTAAAAAATAATAAAAATAAAAAAAACTCTTCCTATTCTAAAAAATATATATATAAAAACTATTCATATTCCTCATTAAAAATTTAATTTTTTTTTTTCTTTTCCTCTCTCTCTCTCTCTCTCTCTCTCTCTCTCTCTCGGTAAAAAAAACCTAGAGGCCTGAAGCCCCCCTCTTCAAATACAAAAGTCAAATCTAAAATAATAAATAATTTATGTATAAAACATTTCACTTTATATATATATATATATATATATATATAATAAAATAAAATAAATAAATATTAATAGCAAATAAATAAATAAATTCATAGACATAACATATAAATATAATTACAGATCTTAGTAATATTTGGCTAAAGTAATTTTATTTTTAAAAATCTTAATATATTTTTAGATGAATTAAGTTTTTACATCCAAAAAAAATGAGTGCAAATAATATGTCCCTTTAAAATGTATAAATTAAGTATGAATCTCAAATTAAAGCGTATACAATCAAATTAAACGATTCAAGAATGAAATTCATTGAATTGGAATCAACCGAGTCAACGAACTTAAATCAACCCAAAATTATATATATGAAAACTTTGAAATCTGAATGGATAATCAAATCGAATTTGACAAAGAGCCAAGAATCAACGTTTCAAGATCATAAATCATCAAAAAACTATCTATGATTAAATAAATTGATATAAACTATTTGATGGAGTGTTGTAAGATTTTTTAACGACTAAAATGCTCCTCTAATCAAATAAAGACCCCACGTTATGAGAGAACTGTGGACCTTCATGATATTCATCTTCTCTATGGGATATTTGAAAGAATTATGTTTCCATTGATCTCGTCTCCCTGCTTATGGACCTTCATGTGACCGAAATACAACTATGAGACCATTTGATTTATAGTAGAGGTATTATGTTTTTGAATGTTAGGATTTTATGTGAATTAAAAATTTAAATGTATATAAAGAGTTTACATGAAGTTTAAAATTAATGTTGATTTTTAATGACATACAATCAAATGATAAAATTAAGTAATTATATAGTTTTCTAAAACGTGTTTCTTATGTAACCTGCTTGGAATCCTAGACAATAAAAAAAGTACAGATACATCACACTACAAGCAGCTTTCAATATAGAAAAAGTTTGTTTAGGAGGACTGATCAGAAATGCAATGCGCTTATACCGTGACGGAAGAGGCACAAACTCAAAAACATGCAATATTTTTTTATAAAATTTTGCTTCCTTAATTTTTTCTTGATTCTTCAATTCTTAAAAACCACATAATAACTTTCAAGTTTCTCATGAAGCTCCCACCCTTATATTATAATTCTGACTCCCATATACGGGCTTAAGTTTTTAATTATCTAGCTTAATAATTTAAAAAAAATTATATGAAATTTGATTCATTAATATTTATACTTTTTTTCATCGTAAGGTCATTTGTTTACGCTTAATTTATAGGCGCAGATTATTATTTTTTTAATAGTTAATTATAAAGGTGAAAATTATATTTGATTGAGGCTTATCTTTGATATATCATATTAAATCATGAATTTATATATATATATATATATATATATATATATATATATATATATATATATATATATATATATATATATAATTTAATTATAACGTTTCAATAAGATAAGTTCAATAATATTAGAATTTATTTCTATGATTTATTAAATTTTTCCAATATTGATATATTTATTGTTATAAAATATATTTAAAATACATCAACTGAAGAAAATTTAGATGATAAAGTTGAATAGTAATAATAATTGCTTCATTATTCATTTTCAACTTACAGTCTAAGATTAAAAAATAGATTAGAATCTTTTCAACAAATTATTGATTATTATCGAAATCTAAAGTATTATTTTTATACGCGTTTAATATAAATCTTGATCGTTTATTTATAATTTGAAGACTTATTTTGACCAATTCATCGTGTGTGTGAGCATATGTAATTCTCGTGAGAAAAATTTTAAATTAGACACATTTTTAACTTTAATTAATAATTTAAACATCAAAAAAATTTTTTTACCGACGCGGAGCCGACGTCGGCGCCAGTCGTCCGTGAAAGCAGATTTTTTTTGTTTTTGTTTTTTTCTTTCGGCAGGAGAGAGAGAGAGTGCGCATGGAGAGAGAGAGCGCACGTACGGAGAGAGAGAGAGAGTGCGCACGGAGAGAAGAGAGAGATTATATATATATATATATATAATTAAATATATAAATAAATAAATTTTTAATAAATAAAATAAATAAATAAATAATTTTTTTTCCTTGCGTGTTTTTATATGCATTAATAATTAAATAAATAAATAATTTTTAATAAATAAATAATTAACTATATATATATATATAATTTTTAATAAATATATATATATATATATAAATAATAAATTTTAATATATATATATATTTTACGTGATTAAAAGATGAATTATTATTTATTTTTTCATATATTTATATTTTTTATATTTTTTGTTATTATTATTATTTTAGATTTTTTATACTTTGATATTTTATATTATTTTATATTATTTATATTTTTATATTATTTTATATTATTTATATTTTAGTATTTTATATTTTTTATGTTTTTTATATTTTATATTTTTTTGTTATTATTATTATTTATTTTATATATTTATATTTTATTTTATATTTTATATTTTTTATTTTTTTATATTTTATATTATTATTTTAATGCATAAATATAATATCTTTTTTTATATTTTATATTTTTAATACATATATATTTCACGTGATTAAAGATGAATTATTTTTTATTTTACTTTTTTTCTTTCTTTTAATTTATAAATCTTCATAATTTTAATAACTTTATATATTATTTTCTTAATTTATAATATCAAAGTTATTAAAATTATGAAGATTTATAAATTAAAAAAAGAAAGAAATAAGTCTAAAATATTAATAATAAAAAAAAATAAAAAAATAAAATATATATAAAAAATAAATAATAATTCATCTTTAGTGACGTGAAATATATATGTATTAAAAATTATATATATATATACACTTAATTAATTATTTATTAAAAATTATTTATTTATTTATTTAATTAGTAATGCATATAAAAACATGCAAATAAAAAAAAATTTATTTTTTTATTTATTAAAAATTTATTTAATTATTTATTATTTAATTATTAATATATATATATATACCTATTTAATTAATTAATTAATTATTTATTTATTTATATATTCTCTTCTCTCTGTGCGCACTCTCTCTCTCTCTCCTACTATCGAAAGCCAAAAAAAAAATCCGCGTTAGATATGGCCTCCGCATCGGCACCAGTCGTTCGTCATACGTAATACTAGGCTTATTTTTATAAAAAAAATTTTTGATGACTAAATTATTAATTAAGATTAAAAAGTTGACTATTTTAAAAATTTCCCCTAAACCTCGTTCGTTAGAATAGACCGATACAATTATGCCGGGCGAAATACGTTTGAGCGGCCCAGTTATCCCACGTCCAAGTTAAACCGCCACCGCCTGTGGGCCCCACAATCCAGGCTTCGTTGACGCGTCTTCTCACTCGTCCCCCCCCATATCCTTATATAACGACGCAGAATTAAAATCCACTCACGAGAAATTAGAAGTCGTTCCCTCTTTCCTTCATATCGCAATCGTCACCGAGAATTATAGGGTTGAAAGGGCTGATCGATACCGATAGAATTTCCTTTTGTTTTTTCTTTCAGATTTTTTTCCTTGCCGTTCGATTTTTTTTTAATCTAATCTGAACCGCAGAGTTTTGGATTTCATCTTCCTGATTAAGTTCGTTTTTTTCTCGAATTTATTTGAATTTATTAATGATTGCAGGAAATGGAGTCTGCCCAACGTTTGAAATCCGGATTCGAACACTTTAAGAAGGAAATCTACGAGTGCGTTGATAATCTCTCTCTCTCTCTCGTAATTAAACTATATTTATAAGAAATTCAGTCATGGATATGAAAAAAAAAAACTTAATATTCTCTACCGAGGAAAAAAGATAAAAATTTGAGAAATTGCATAGTATAACTCGGAGAAGATCAGTTTTAATAATTAATAAACTTCATGATGTGTATTAATCTGTTTTTTACTAAGAAATATTAATTTCTTACAGTTAAGAGATTTCTTTTGTTTTGTTTTACTTTCATGGCAGGAAGAAGAGGTATTCGGCCAGCTTGCCGAGGGCCAGAGCCCAAAGGTAAGCTTTCCATTTTCAGGAAGATTTCTATGATATTAAAGATTTTCTGCTCTAATTTTTTTTTGGGCTTTTATATACACTATCATCCTATTCTTATATATTTATAAATTAACCATCCTTCAACATCGAAATTTCAAATCGACATTCAAATATCAAATTCATAACAAGTCAACCCATATTTTCATTTTCGTAAAATTAACGATTACAAATGTAAAATACTTGATCAAGGCTCAAAAAAAATGATGAAAAAATTATAAATTATATTTTAGTTGATTTGTAAATATCTCTTTTTTAAAGAAAAAATACAATACCACACAATTCTTATACATTTATGGAGATTTATATACATACACACAATTTCTTATATATTTACATATCAACACCTAAAGTTAGATATTTATATATCTAACACTTTTCTATGCTTAAAAGTTCTTTTCACTTTTAAAAGAATAAATATTTTGATGATATTAAATAAGTTATATAGATATATATATAAATATATAAAATTATTATAATATATAAATCCTGTATTATATATATCTAACCTCTAAAGTTAAACATTTACTTATCTAGTATTTTCAAATGCTTAAAAAGGTGTATTTTATTTTTAAAAAGTCAGTGATGATAATATTATTGATGTGATATTAAAGATTAGGATATTATATGTGTAAAAAATTAAAATTCAGATATTTGATATATAAATACATAAAATTATAATATATATATATATATATATATATATATATATATATATATATATATATATATATATATATATATATATATATATATATCATCTTTTTAAATAAAAGAGGTCAATTTCATATTTCATGGCATGTCTTTATCTTTACTTTTAATCCGAGCATTTATAGTAATATATATTTTATTTTATTTTAGAAAATAAGCCTTAATCAATCATGACGATCATATCACAATGATTATCTTGTAAATATATAATCTTAACAAATAATTATTCCAAAAAAAAAAAAGGTTTGCCCAGAACTAAAATCAAACTTCTTCCCGAAGGACAAGGATAAGGCCTATTAAAGACAAAATAAATTATTCTCCGACTAGAAATTGTACAAAAATAGTAGCCGTCTAATCTTGACTGTAACATTATTAAATCTTTTTTTGGGAAATAATATTATTAAATAGAGTTTTTGTAAATAAATTCAGTTTTTAATTATACAAATCTTTCTTTCTTCCGCACAGTTTCTAGTGTTTGCGTGTGCCGGATTCTGGGTGTGCCCGTCGGTGTTATTTAACTTCCAACCCGGAGAGGCTTTTACCGTCCGCAACATCGCCAATATGGTCCCACCCTATGATAAGGTATGATTGTCAATATCATTATTAAATCCTTTTTTTTTTTTCATTTTGGCATCATTATTTAATTATATGTATTTCTAAATTATCAAAATCACAGTTTTTAAAAAGTAATTGTTTATATATTTATTTAAAGAAAATAGATGTAAAACATAATTATAATAAGGCATTAAGCTTTACTTTATTTCTCTTTATTTATCTCTTACTAATTGAGATTTTTACATACAAAGTCATCTAATTCCTTATAATTTTAATTTTTAAAACTCAACTCATATTTATCATGTTTGTAAAACTCTCAATGTACAAATCATTTGTACATGTAAATATATAATTTTGATAATTCAAAAAAAAATAAATTGTAAATAAATATAATTGAGTATTTGATTGTTCTTTCCAGATAAGATATTCTGGCATCGGAGCTGCCATTGAGTATCCGGTAGTTCACCTCAAGGTATTTCTCTCTATTAAAGATAAGATATTCTGGCATCGACTTATCAACAGCTTATGAAGTATTTTAAGTCAAATTTATCTCTTTTATGGTAGGTAAAATATATTATTGTTATGGGTCATAGTCGTTGTGGAGGGATCAAAGCATTGCTCTCTATTAAAGATAATGATACTATTGGAACGTAAGTTATTTCTCTCTTTCTCTCATTGACTATTTCTATATATATATATATATATATATTACTCATTTAGGCAAATCAAATCATAATTTTTTTAAAGAAGAATAGGAGTCAAAATTTAAGCCATGTATATGCCATATTATTAATTAAGTTTTAGGCGCAGTGACTTTATAGAGGATTGGGTCAAAATCTGCACTCCTGCCTGCAAAAGAAAGTGAGAAGCAAGCTCATGGGTCTCACCTTTGAAGAACAGTGCTCAAAGTTGGAGAAGGTAAGATTAAATTTATTTTGTATGAACTACAATATCAAAAAATAACAAACTTTTAAATTTCATGAGTTAGATAATAATGTATTTCAAATACTATTAAATAAAGTAATACAGGAGATACATTTTGAATTCTTTTGACAACACATTCTTTTTTCCCCTTATTAATTTCTTCGGCCTATAACTACCTCAGGAAGCTATGAAGGTTTCTCTTGAGAACCTAAAGACTTACCCTTATGTTAAGGAAGGTTTGGAGAAGAAGACCCTTACTTTATATGGAGGGTACTATGATTTTGTCAATGGCACTTTTGAGACATGGGAGGCTTAAAACCATTATTATGATACTTCTCCGATTTGAAGTTTTATATAATATTTGTGGAAACTTCAATAATTTTGTGCATTTTGAGTTTATGTGTGAGGGCTTTATTACCTCAATTTTTTATATGTGTAGCCACCACCCTTATAGCTTTATGGTGAGGAGCTTTAGTGCATCAATGTTTCAAGCGCTAACATGTGTATGTATGTGTAAGGTTTTTATTATCTCAATCATGTATTAACTTATCCTTTTGTATTATTAATTTTATAAGAGCAATAATTCTAATTATTGATGAAGAGATAAAATTTTCTTATATGATGTTATGTGATTTATTTTCTTATGAATATTTAAAAAACATATTTGAAGGCCATTTAATGATGAAATGATGCTCATTAGTTAAATTGATGATCAAATAAGTTTACAAATGTGTGTGGACTTTTAAACAATATATGACATGATACACTTAATCTATAAAAGCTTGAATAACTCAAATCATGATTCAAAATAATTATGAGAATTGATCTAATTTGAACAACCTATCAACTCAATTAAGTTGTCATCTTTATGGAAGGACACTATGCTTGCTTGTTTTAATGATTAAAGACAATAACATCACCAAAATCTTATGGGAATTTGGCTGGCCTTGAAAAATCTGCTAATAGTTTGGAATTTCATTGAAGTGAATTCATTTTGTGCAATTCATTTCAAAATATTTAATTTTTTAAAAATCATTGTGTATTTCTTAACCTATCATTTCACTATTTATTTATCTAAAAATGATCTCTTGTATTTATAGCTATTGGCTAATGTTAAAAATGATAAGATATTTACCTTTTATTTTCATTGAGTTCATTCCATAAAATGTACATCTTCTTATAGTTTCTTCCATGTGTTGTTAAATATAATTTTATATTGCTCCACATATCTTAAATGATTGTCTTGTTGATTTATGAATGTTATTATTAATTTTATGTATGATGATTATTGAATTGAATGTATTATATAATATTTGTATGTTAAATTATATTTTATCTGTAGATATGTAAATTTTAGAAGTTATATCAGCAACAAGAATTTTTTTCGTAGGGCCTTTTTGGGATCACTTTTATTTTTTATTTTTTATTTTGTATTTTTGTTTTGTTTTGTTTATGTTTTGTTTAAAATTAAATTTGCTTGATTATACTTGTTATTTTTAAAAATACTCAAAACATCTTTTAGATGTTTTGAGTGTTTTTGAAAATAATATTTTTTGAAAACAAAAAAATTAAACCACATAAAAACACTCTAAACTAAATATGCTTTCAAAAACAACATAAAAAAAATAAAATAAGATAAAAGTGATCCCAAACGGCCCCTTAGTTCTTGACAAATTTGCAACAAATTAATGTTCAGATTAATAATGAATTTATGACTAATTTGAGATGGAATTGATTGAGCAATAAGATTTTATAAAGAGAATGATGACTTTGCATATTTTTTAAGTTATGTATACGAAGCTTTATAGTTGATAGATTATTAGTTTATAATAGTGCACTTGAAAGTTGCCTGATATTACAATCTAAAGTTGAATATTATTATAATTATGCTTATATTATTTCCCAACTAATATGAGCTTTTATATTTTTCCACGGCAAACATGGTGTAGAGATAATCAAGTACAGTATGAGATTTCAAATCTAAATAATAAATAAACAAATTCCAAGGAATAGTTTTATACTTTGATTTGCTTAAAAGGAAATGCAAAGGAAAGTTCCTATATGATAAAAATGCCATAAAAGCTCTCACATAAAATTAAAGAGTTTATTACACAAATATATGTAGAAGTCATTAAAATCTCTTTCAAAATGTACAAACTTTGATGAAAATTCCCTATTTTTATGACTAATAATGAAAATAACAATACTCAATAGTTCATATGTTCAACTACAAATCATATTGTTAAAACTTAAAACTATATTTTTGAGAAACTACTCAATAGTCATGTGATGATGAAGCTATATGAGACTTCAACAAATTTTATCATTAAATAAACAATACACAAGCTACAAAAAAAATTACAATTAAATCAATACAAGTGAATAAATTGCCTGATGGCCAATGATTAATAATTATTAATATTTTTTAGAAATATATATTTAATTGCCAATTTTGTTCAGAATAAATTCAAAAAGACTAACATCTAATATTTTTGTAATATTTAAATGATATGAAATTATATAATTTTTGACTTGCAAATAAATTTAAAAAATATATATTATTAAATACATAAAGATTTTAAAATATTTAAGAATTTATATGTAATTTGGAAAACATATGTGATGGAAAATTAACTCGGAAGACGTTTTAAAACTATTATAAAAATATCGGTTCGAATATTAAAATTTAATGCAAATATTATGATTTCATAATGGTTATAAAATTTTTTTTTAAAAAATGTAATCTTGGTAAACTTATATGATAAATAATAGCTCATATTGGCGTTCTTGAAATTTACATGATATCATAGAAGTAAAACAGATCAAAAATAATCTACGAGCTTTCATTGCAAAATTTAATATGTATTCTTTCAAAAAAAATATTTTCCTCTTCCAGTCTCTATTTTCCATTCATTTTTTCTAGACCTTTTCCCTTTTCTCTCTTTAGATGAAATTTGCTTGTTCTATATTTTTTTCATTAGGGTCGACATTTTATCTTCTCTTGGATCTTCAGTTCTGATTGCAGGAAATGGAATCGGCCCAACGATTGAAATCTAGTTGGAACACTTTAAGAAGAAAGCCTACGAGTGCGTTTGATAAATTTCATTTCTTATTTTTATGTCATTAATCGTATTTATAAGAAATTCATTCTTGAATATGAAAAAATAATCTTAATAATTTCTACGAGGCAAAATAAAAAAATAATAAAACTATAAAAGCTGCTTCGTATAATTATTTGATCGATTTTTTAATAGATATCAATTTTCTATTAACTTTTTGACTTCAGCGAAAACTATGGAACAGATCGAAGCAGTAGAAAGCATGAGATTTAATAATTCTCTATTTATGAAAATATATATTACTTCGTTTATTGCTGTTTCATAAGTTTCCGCTTCAAAAACATTCAATCTCATCAATTGTATTATATTTCAAAATTATCATTTATTTCTTTTTTTTTTTTTTTGAAAAAAATTAAGAGCTTACGCCCAATATATTCCAAATGTGTATAAAGATACAGAAAAGGCCGAAGCGACTAAGAGACAGCTTGATCAAGAGACAACTTGATCAAGGGACAGAGGAAAAGAAAAAACACCAGACCAATTGGTCAAAGAGAAATAAAGAGAAGAAGAAAACATCAGACCAGATCGACAAAATAGCCAAAAGGGGGGCCACAAATAGGACTCAGACATAACAAAACCTGGGTAAGAGTGGATTCGGCTACAAAAGGAACACATCAGACCAGCCAGCGTTTCCTTAGCTGCCATCCAAAGAAGAAGAAGAAGAGCTTTTCATACTTGGTTGCAGAAAAGGCCGTCCAGACTGGGGCCAAGCCGGATTAAAAAGGGCTAGGAGCATTCTCCAGCTTATCATCATCGTCCTTGTGTCCCCCAAAAGCAAAATCTGGCTGAGATTGTCCAATAGCGCAAATTGGTAAAAGAACAAAAGGAGTTATGGGATCACATAGTCTTTCCAAGCTTTCAGCAAATCTGTAACATGAGGTGGCCAAGAGTCTTTCACATTCCATCTAGCAAGCTTATATGCAACCCGTTTGCGAATTTGTGTGATTAGTGCAGCTTGTGAATTCTGAGAGTTAGAGAAAATTCTGCTATTCCGTTCACGCCATAGAGTATAAACAGATGCCAATATGATGAGGCCGTGGAGCCTCTTAATAGCTTTATGTAGTGGGAGAGGTGTGTTGTTAAGAATTTGCTTCAAGGTGAAGTTCATTAAATAGAGTCTCCCATTTGGAAGAGTCGATTTAATTAAATCCATTGAGAATGAGCACTCAAAGAAAATATTATCGTGTGATTCCAGCATTGTATGACAAAAACAACACTTCAAAGTGGTACCCAATCCTCTTTTAGCCAGCACATCGGAAATTTTCAACCCTTCAATATAGGCCATCCAGCAATATAGAGCAAAATTGATTGAATGCCCTTTAAACAGACCTCTTTGTGCCACTCCAGGGAAGGGAAGGACTTGAAGATAACTTTCTTGATGTCATTGCTTGTGGGAGTCCTGCCAAGACCCCAATAGATCTTATCCTCTCCTCCTTTCAGAGGGATAGAATGAATCTAATCGCAAACCTGAGGAAAAGAGTAAGCAAGGCTATTCGGAATTCTCCATCTCCCACAGGAGATGAGGGAACTGAGCTTAGCTTCCGACCAATCAAGCACAACCATTCTGCCCCAGTAATTCATATAGGCTTTTACCTTTACACCAGGGGTCGTAATACAGGGATAAATGCATCCCATCACCTATATTAAATACAAAGTTATCTTTAAATTTTAAAGCGATGGCAGAAAGATCCTTCCGCAGAGGAGAAATCCTGGAATAGGCTGAGTTCCAGATCCTCTCATACTTTTGATCGCACCATTTAGAGAATAAAGAATTGGACTGTAACAATCTCCATAGAGCAGCTTTTACATAGAGAATTAAGAGAAGAAGCCAAGAGGACCCCCTTATCCCTAGGCAAGGTAGCCTTAGCCCGGAGATGGTATGAAGGCTTTGGCTTCACCACCGTGGAAGAAGAAATTAGATTGGATAGCTTACGTTTGATGACCCCTTTTGGTATAATAGATCTAAACCAATAGGAAAGAAGATTATGTGATGAACTGAGTAATTGAAATCTTCCTCCATATGATAGGAACTTTCATTTCCTGCCAACCATACTAAATTTATCAAGGAGTTGAAGTGAGATAACCTTAGAGGCCCAGGGTTGAGAGGGAGCCCGAGATATTTTATTGGTAGGTGACCCATTTTGACATTAAGAATACCAGCACATCCCCTCTAGTGGCTTTGGAGAAAGCGAGATGATTGACTTATCAAAGTTTATTTCCAGTCCAACAAAGTCTTTTAGTGTAATGAGGCAATGGTTGAGAGAGGTTAAAGAGGAAGTGTTGGCCCCCCATAACAAGTAAGTCATCTGCAAAGAGTAGATGTGAAATTTTGCACTGCCCTGCAGAGAAAGGGTTATACCTGAGAAGGTTTACTTCTCTATCAATCAAACAAGAGAACACATCCATAGTAATGGAGAAAAGGAAGGGGGATAGAGGACATCCCTGCCGCAATCCATTAGAAGATTGAAAATAACCTTTTATTTCTCCGTTGAGAACAATCGAGAAGGGGAAATTGACTATACAGGCTTCAATCCACTTGACAAATCTAAGAGGAAAACCCTTAAGAACTAATCCATGGAGGATTGCCTTCCTGTTTACCAGATCAAAAGCTTTCCTGAGATTTAGCTTTTCCATGAAACAATCACATTTTTTTTCCTGAAGAGAGCTCATAGACAATTTCTTGGGCCATAGCAAGATTGTCAGCTATGTCCCTTCCTTGTAGGAATGCTGATTGAGCTGGGTGAATGAGTCGTGATAGAGACAACTTGATTCGGCTAGCCAAGACTTTTGCAAGGATCTTATAGAAAGTGTTGCAGAGGGAGATTGGCCTATAATCGAAAGTGAGTTTGAGTGTTTCACCTTAGGAATCATGTAAACATAGTTGGTAAGCGATGAGTTCTAAAGAAATGGTGGGTTGCCAAAATTGAGTGCCGTCTTCCCAGGTTGAGATAAAGAACCGAGTTGAACCCATCAAACATTGATGCTTGGATGCTCTTGGTCCTCCTCAACCCTGTCACCACAGCTGGTGGAGATAATCATTGGAGTATAATAGAATAGTATAATGGAATTTGGGTTGACAACAAGGCCATTATCAGTTTAGAGCTCCCTGATAGAATTGGAGTTATTCCTTTCTTGAATGGAGGCATAGAAATTTCGATCATGGAATGGGTAAGCCAATGGGACTTAGCCCTCGCTTAACCCATAAACTCTCTTTAGCCAAAGTAATATCTTGTGTTGATTTCATTAGCATCGTAAAGAGATGATTGCCGGGTTCCCTTTCAATTTTCTTCTTCTTGTTCTAATCGATTTCTTCCGCTTGATAGGAGAAACATCCCATCTCTTGAATTTAAGAGCCCCTTTTACCAATATAAGTTTCTTAGATAGAACAAAGAGAGGGTCACCACTAATGAAACAGTGTCAGGCCTCATCAGTGAGTTTCATAAAGTCTAGAACCAGTGTCCAAACATAAATGGATGATGGGATGTTATTGAGCGAGTAATGAGTGGAGAATGGTGAGGAAAGGGGAGGAGAGATTCTATAGTAAGAGTGAGGAAATAATTCCAGCCATGAGAGAGTTGAGCACCCTATCCGACCTCGATAGTAGAGGATTTGATCTTTGTTGATTAAACCATGTAAAATAAAGCTTGATAATTCAAGTTGCTCATACATACATTCAAAAGGCGGTATAACTATTGTAAGAGGGATGGTTCCCTCCCATTTTTTCTTTACTGGACATGATACAATTAAAGTCACCCATTAAGATCCAAGGTTCCTGCATAACACAAGCTATTCCCCTAAGAGAGTTCCACAAGGAAAGTCTATCCAGAGGATTATTTTCGCATAAACCCAAGAGAGAAAGAATGTCTTGATACCTCTGACCGTAACCTTGCCATGAATTAATTGAGGAGTTTGGACAAGAGGCTCAAAGGCTAATTTATTTGAGTTCCATTTTATCCATATGCATCCAATAGAAATTGGAGACATAAGGAAGAGATGGAATTTACGATGAGAAGAGACATCAAGAGACAAGTTAATTTTAGTTTCACAGACAAAAACAAATCAACCCGAAATGTTTTAATGATCTCCAAGAGACCCTTCTTCCAAGAGGGGAAGGATCATTGAGATGAGGAAGAGACGAGCTTCTTGCCCTTCTTCTTGTTGCCCTTCGTAACAGATGGGGATTGATTAACTAACCAGAAGTTTCACCATCCCGAGAATATTTACCTTGTCTAGATTAAGTCGATGATGGGTCAGGTGAGGGCACCTGGAGACCAGACCACACCGGTGGAACATCATCGCCGGGAGCTGCGGGAGCGGGGTCGGGGCTGCTTACGCTTCTTCAGAGTGGGGAGAGGATGAGAGGGTGGTTAAGATCCGCAATGTGAGTGGAGCGACGGCATGTCCCACTCCTCCCAGTAGAAGGAAGATGGGTCACAAGTGGAAGGATCGATGTTTGGGTTCGAGAGGATGGATGGTGGTGCCCTTAGATGGATACGCCACCTGATCTAGGAGGAGTTGTCATCGTGTGAAAAGGTGTTGTTTCATTTGGAGCAAGAAGACGGCTTCCAATCATATACTACTGGAAATCTTTTACCATTAAGGTTAATAGGTATAGTATCGGTAGGGGAGGTTGTGCTTATTTGGACACAAGCAAAGGTGATTCTTGCCCTTGCCATAAGGTTATCGGCGACTAGGGGAACTCCAATCTTGCTAGCTACTGAAAACCCAGAAGAGAGGAAAATTGGGGAGCTTGATCCACAAAGGCATCTCACATTTGTTCTTTCAACTACAAATCATTTATTTCTTTTAAAGGTGAGAAAATTTATGTTTCTTGGATTTAATGTCCTTTCTTTCTGTGTATATTAATATAGCATTCATAATCGTATTTATATTATTTATTCAGAGAAAAATATCGTATTTAATTACGATGAATGTGTCACAATGATTGTCTTATAAAATATGTCCTAATTTATTATTATTAATTTTAATTAAAACAATATAACTCTTTATTTTAGCATAGTTGAAAACATTTTATTTTTACTCTTTATATATGCTTTCAAGAAAACAGTTAATAATGAACACTTATTCCTCAAAAATAAAAATAAAGAAGTTTATCCGAAAGAATATCAGATTTTTTTTCCTTCCCAAAATGATGGATTAGGCCTATTAAAGAAAAAAAATTAATTATGTTTGACTAGAATGTACAAAAATAGTAGCATATTATTAAATTAAAGATATTGTGAAATAATTTAAGTTTTTGATTCTTTCAGGTATTTATGTGTTCAGATTCATGTGTTGTCCATCATTATTTAACTTTTAATGAAGGTGCAACGCAATTTAGTCCAGTGAGAGATTTGACTTTCAATCAAGGTCTTGGATTCAAGTTTGACATATGTATGAGTTTGTGATTAAATCTCAAATATCTCATAAAAAAAATAAAAACAAAAAACAACAACCAAGCAAAAAACTTTCAACCTGAGGGTAACATAGCTAACATGGTCTCACTTAATGACAAAGATCTATCAACTCAACTATTTATATTTGTGAAGGTGTACCTTTTACATAGGTGTCAATATTTCAAGTAATATATATATATATATATATATATATATATATATATATATATATATATATATATATATATATATATATATATATATATATATAAGGGCTTTATCATCTCAATCATGTATTAATTTAATGGTTTGTACTATTAATTTTATAAAAGCAATAATTTTAATTATTGATGATTAGATATAAAATTATGATGTCATGAGATTTTTTTATTTGCAAAAAGTATATTTGAAAGCTATTTAAAGATTAAAATGATGATCATTAGTTGAGTTAGTGATCAAATAAATTTAGAATGTGAGTCAACTTCTAGATAAGGTATGACTTAACACACCTAATACATGAAAATTTGAATAACTCAATTCATGACAAATAATTCGGAGTCAATTGATCTTATTCGAACAACATATCAACTCAATTAGGTTGTCATCTTTATGGGAGGACACTATGCTTGCTTATGAAAGGTTTATGATCAAAGACTAGCATCACTAACAAATTGGCTAATAGGGATTTACCTTATCTTAAAATATAAGTCGATAGTTTGTAATTGCTATTGATGTGAGTTCATTTTGGGTGATCAATTTCAAAATATTTAGATTTTTTAAATCATTGTGTTTGTTGTTCCATCATTTCACTATTTGCCTCAAAATGATGATGTCATGGATAAATGTTAGCTAATGTTAAAAATGGAAAGACATTTTCCCTTATTTTTATAGAATTTATTCAATAAGCTATAAACTTCCTCATAATCTCTTTCAAGTGTTGTTAAATATAAATTTATTTTGCTCCGCTTGTGTTAGATGATTGTCTTGTAGGTGTATCTATGATGTTGTATGATAATTTTATTTATTATGATGGTGGTATTGAATATATTATATGCAATTATGTATGATAAAAATGTCTTTTATTTGTAAGTGTGTAAAATTCAGAAGTTATATTAACAATAATAATTTTTTTTATTAATTTGTCAACAGATTTGCAATAAATTTATGATTGCTTAATAGGTAATTTATGACAAAATTTGAGATAAAATTGATCTTTATTAAGAAAATGATGACTTTGCAATGGATTTACATGTTTTTTTTGAGTTATTATTAAAGTTTATATTTAATAAATTATTAATTTATACTGGTTCATTTGAAATGACAAATATTAGATTGCTGAATATTATTATATGAGTTTTTAAGAAACTTGAATCTAACTAGTAAATAGACACAAGAATATTTCAAGAATTATTCAATAATTAGATTTATTTAAGAGGCAATGCAATGTAAGAGAAGTTCTTAAAATAAAATTACCATAAATGCTTTCACATACAACTATAGATTTTATTACGCAAATATGCCTAGAAGTCATAAAAATCCCTTACAAAACTTTCCAACTGTGATATAAATTAAGTTCATATGATTACTAATATGATAAACTACAAATCGATATTATTAAAACTATATATTTCAGAAACTAGTCATGTCGTAATGAAGCTAGATGAGACATTGAGACTTCAACAACTTGTATTATTTAATAAACAATGCATAAGCTACAAAATTAGTTTCAAATAAACTAATACAAGTGCTATAAATTTGCTGATGGCTCGTGATTAATAATAATTATTATTTTTAAAAATATTTAATGAAATGATTAAAAATTAGCGCAAAATATTTGAACCCAATTTTGTTCAGAATAAACTTAAAAACTAATATATAATATTTTTGTTACATTTAAATGATGTAAAGGTATATAGTTTTGAATTACAAATAAATTAATAAAACAAAAAAATATTATTATTAATATATCATTAAAAATTCCATTAGTTCAAGCACCAATCTTGATATTTGAATGATTGAATATCTTTTGAAATCAAAATCTTAAACTTTCAAACTCTCTTTGGCCATCATAGAGCCAATATAATCACCTCGATGAGATCAAAAGTAACTCGGTTTGAGTCCAAATTAGTCCAAATTAAGCAGTCAAAATATAATTAAAAAATTTAGGATATCATTTAGATCCCTAAAAAGCTTCCAAAAATGACTTGTTTATAGTCAAATCAAGCATATCGATGAGACAAATCTAACAAGTCTAAGATCTCTTAATTATGACTTTATTTGAACATTCAAATACTGTAAATGCATCTCATGATCAAGAGGGTCATTTGGAGCCATTTGATGGAGCGGTGTTGACCTTCACATAGATTACACAAGCCGAATCGAGCTTATAAGTTGAATTCGATCGACTTCGGATGCTTTAGAGCACAAAGCGGAGCTAAGATGCACCAAACATCATCGAAATCAGTCCAAATGACCTCCGATCGATGAACATACTTTGTCATTGCGTTTAGAATATCGAAATTGGTTAGAATATAAATATTGCATAATCTAATGATCAACCGATCGAGCTATCAATGCCGAATATCTCGCCATGATATCCAACGATGATATCCAAACGACCACCATTCATGAAATTGGTCTCACTGTTAACTCGAAATGATGAAAACTACCAAATGAAACTATTTAGGCTCAATTCGGATGAGTAAGTGCAAATGTTGGACGATCGGAAGTGACTGTGCACAAATCAATGTTGAAATACACTGGATGTCGCCAAAATCAGCTCAAATGATCTCCGATCAATGAACGTATTTTGACATTATGTTCAGAACGTCGAAATTAGTTAGAATATAAATATTACACAATGTGTTGATCAATCAAGATCAAGTCATCAACATGTCGATATCAAGGCATTAAGTTAAACCAAACGACCTCCGCTCATAAATTGATTACCTAGTTTCAAAATGTCAAAATCTATCAAGTAAGACTATTCACACAATTTAAAAAAACACATGAAAAATCGAGGAGTCGGAAGTGAAAATGTGCATTTTGAGCTGAAATTGACCCAATTTGAGACCGACTTGAACCAAACCTCATTGCACGGACTCCGCCTAAGCGTATATATATATATATATATATATATATATATATATATATATATATATATATATATATATATATATATATATATATATATATATATATATTCCAACCCGACCAACCTAAATCTAACTTAAATCCCCAGCCCTAAACCTCACCAAGCTCTCCCTCTTCATGCGAGGATGCACGACTTGGTTTCACTGCTCTATCTCCTCGCTCGCCCCGACGCAAGCCCCTTCCCTCCCACCGATCTTCTTCCCTTCACATGCAAACCTCCCTCTACAACTTCCTCTCCTTTTCTTCTTCCTTCAAATTGAGAGGTATTCCCCACTCATCCAAAATCGAGCCTTCCTCCACTTCCTCCTCTCTCCAAACCAAAGTTCCTCCCTCTCTTGTTCAAGAAAAGGATCAATTTTCTCTTCTTCTTCTTCCTCTCCTTCTCCATATTCCCTCACCTCCTCACCAATCTGAAATCCCATTCTGTTAAATCCCTTCATTTTCTCTCTTTGAATCAGTAACTGAGGAACCCTCATTTGGGTTCTTCTCTGAAAATCTCCCTTCTCCTTTTTTCCTTTTGGTTTCTCCCTCAGATCTCCCTCTCGTCTCCTTGTCGATCATTGCAAAAAAAATATGTCCGAACATGTGATGTGATTGTGTATATGTATATGTCTCTTTGTAAGTTTGAATGTCTAATGAGCATGATGATGAGATAAATAGTGTGTGCCAAGAGACACTGCCATTATCATTATTACACGAGTAAGCCAACATCTGTTAGATGTCGCTCCCCCTAAATAAATGTCGAAATTTTATCAAATTTTTAGACTTAGAAAAAAAAGAAAATATCTTAAGAACGCTAAATAAAGAAATCTAAAGCTAAATTCGAATGTAACTAAGCAAGTAAAAAAAAGAGGGGAGAGAAAAGAACTTATAATGAATTGTAAAGATTTGAATGTACACTTGAACTTTGGGACAAGAATCATTTTACCTCTCTTTCTTCCCAAGTGGTGAATATGGATAAGTTGATATAACTTCTAATTTATAGAAGTGAGTAAGTTCACTTGATATAACTTCTAATTTATAGAAGTGGATGAGTCTTACATTCAATTGAAGTATTTAGAAAATGTTTGTATGGTATGACCTATACAAACCCTATTTTACATAACTTCAACATAATAGTAAATGAGAATGTCAACTTAGCAACGAATATGCAATTGTAAATTGAAATTAGATTAATCTAGATAAGATAAGAAGAGTTAAAGGGTCTTGATTGAATATACATAAGACTTAGAAGGGCTTTGATTTAATACCAAATGACAAACAATTAATGATGAATCTAAATGTCCAATTCCAAATTGAAAATAAAAGTGTGTTAATTTGATAACTTTCTTACAAGCACAGTTCGATTAGGAAACTCATGACCACTCATGAATGTATGTAAAAGGATCCTTGGAATCCTATATTTGAAGTTGAATTTAAAGCACATGAGAATTATGATATGTCTAAGTGCTTAGTTCTAAGATTAATGGCATTCAAATGAAATTTATAAAAAGGATTTACAATGTGATTAACTAGCAACGGTATGTACAAACTCTTCAATAATCACTCAAGTTACACTACATGATACATGAGTGAATCAATAAAATAATGTATAATTTGAATTAGAGTTGTGATAAACTCAATGCTCATTCAAAGAGGTAAAAGTTTTAAGAGAAAGCTAAAGTGATTATTTGATAAAAACTTGAAAGTTCTTTAACAACTACATTGCAAATGATATTTGAGAATTGAAAAATTCAATAAGCAATCCAAGTGTGAGTAATATTTTAAAATTTACAACACCTTCAACGCCACCAGATTCAGCATGAACAAGCAATGTAATGTTAATTTTAAATATACGCACCTTTAATTTATCAATATTTAAATTTAAGTGTCTCAAGATGCGAGGATTGTTACCTCTTATTTTAGGATTGGGTCCCGTTAATAAAGCCAAAAATCTTATTATAAGAATTGCAACTTAGTAAATTATTTGATAAGTTAATTCATATGAGTAGATCCTCTGTGAAATGAGTTGATCAAAAGTTCTCAAATATATTTGATTTAATCAATATCCCATGATGGCTTTGTTGAATGGTGATTTCAACCGGAGGGGATAACCACCATAAAAATGTGCTTGCGAGCCTAAATTGAGTTAATCAAAATCAAGTATCAATATAAATATAAAATTAGATAAATCATTAAATTATTAATGGTTCAATGAAATTCAATCCTTAAAAGCTTAAATCAAAACTCTTCAATCACAATTGGACAAATTAAGAAAAACTCTAGCTCACAAAAGAAGTCAATGTCAAATCAAGTGTTATGCTATAATCACTCTCAATTAATAAGGATGTGGTCATGAGCTTTAGCTTGATATGACATAGCCTCTTGATGTTGCTCATTAATAAGGCTAATATACAACACCACGCTCATAGTGATGCTCCCCAATGACTCCTTTGAGTTGTGAATCAAGGTATACTTGATGATAAAAAAGCACTGCAGCAAGGTATACTTAAGCATGTCTCCTTAAACAAACACCACCCGTCTACAAGGATTTCTCTTACATAACCCATATGTTGATGTTAAGGATCCGTGATTGACTACCTCCTCACTAAGTAGACTAGGGACTGGACACCGGATGATGGAATCATGGATCTAGATCGCACGTCATCATTCCCCAACTATCTTCTTTAAGTTAAAATGGTGAATTTCATAAATTCTAAATTTTAAACTCTACATGTGCTACTATGCCACACATCTACTCTAATGACTAGCCTTAATAAAGTTCTCTCACTTATTGGGAGGGTAATTAACTAGGAGCTGCTATAGGAAACTTGGAACCATATCTAAAGTCCTCACAAAATGAGGGCAAAATCTCAACACATTTCAAATCATACTCTTCATATTGTTGAGAGAATGGTGGTGAATTTTAGAGTCCATGATTTTTGGCACGTTGGGGACAAGATTTTCTTTCCATCTTTTTATATGTATACGTATATAGTAATAATAAATTTTTGAAAATTCAAAACAAAAATGGTGATTTAAATGTGTAATAAATTCAAATTACTAATATATGAGACTTTATGTTGAATGAATTATTATGTAGAGTATATCTTTGTTACACTATTATTTTGTTCTATAGTACCTCTGCATTTTGAAAGTATGGGGTGAAATAATAATTAGTAATTACTAATCCCAATATTTCACTTTTATAAAATGGATCTACATAGGACTCATTTCAATATTTAGCTAGGGCGTGGTGCAAACATTTGGCTAGCCAACAGCGTCATCAACATAGGAGATGTTGGGGCTACCATTCAATTTGGTAGCTTGAATTTTCCAACTATTATAGCTACAACTCAAGTACCATGCAGGTACTCGTCCGAGTCAAAAGGCCTCAAGAAGCTCCTACTGCTTTTACAACCACCCAAAGAACCAACCTCCATTCCCAGAGAACTTTTTTAAAATACTAGATCAATCAAGCCCGATGAAAGAAGTCAAGTAGGTAAATTATGTCTTTAATGCCTCATGGTACAATTGCTTCTTCGATTGAACCTTTCGTACTTGAAAAGCATGATCATGAAGCTTCCTCATCAGGAAGAAAATTAACCAGAAGGCAGAGAAGAAGAAAAAATGCTAAGCTGAGGGCTCAGTAGATCCCCTTTGAACGACCTAGTGAACAAGCAATACTGCCATCATAAGTGAGTTTTCTTACCCATAATAACTTTAATAATCTAAAATGAGTAAAAAGGAATAGCTCTACTCGTGGAGTAAAGCAGTCTTTCTGGATCCAACAACGTCAAGCTCCACCACAGGAGGAGATAGCTCAAACACTATCCTCTAGAATACATAATGTTCTTAAAGTAGCATGATAGGCTTGATGAAAGAAGAGAGTGGTGATTGGAAATCTGAAGCTCCACCAAGGAGGTTGCCAACTCTTATGGTAACCATCGAGCCAAGTAAGTATGCTTGAATGAGGGTGACACATCGTGAGGGTCGTGTCCAAGAATCGCCATCGAAAGGTCCCAGTGAAAGGATAAGTAGATATGGAGGCTGTGATGAAATCCTAAGAATGGAAGAGGTGTGACATTGTGGTGAAATATTTTTAATCCTTCATTTAATCTATCTAGAGAAAAAAGAAATAAGTGAAGAACTAAAAATAATTCTTCTAACAACACTTCTTATGTTGGACACCACATAGATCCGTAGATGTTCTTACTAGGGTGATCGGGTAAGGTATTGAGGAAAGGTGTACTATCTCAAAAGACATAAGTCACCATCTTACAAATGGACCTGATCACCTTAATAAGGACTCCTAAGGACTATGGGTCTTCAGAATGTACTAGAGATTCTTCCCCTACTTTACATGGAAAAGTAAAGCAAGGTTTATTTTAAACTGGGTTTGTTAAGTTCTAAGGAAGTTAAATTACATCATAAGAAAGGGGATTCCTTAAGAATACTCTCGATTAAGGTAAATGATCATTGTCTTCAAAGATTTAAAAAGGAAGACTCAATCGATTAGTTTATTTAGAAAATTAAGTGAGATCGATCAAGAGGAGGGAGTTCTTATCGAAGCCAAATGAAGATAAGTAGGGGATACTTAGGATACTAGGAAGCTTAGTAAGCATCGCTTTATATTTTTGAAATTGAAGTGATTTATTTGTTTGAGTTGAATTTTTTTATTAGAAATTTAGGACTTACAATTCCATAACACAAGATCATGGAAAGGAAGAGGTGAGAATGCTTGTACAAAAGAAGTAGCAATCTGAACCTAAATCTAGGGAGCTTTGGCGAGCCAAAAGCATGACCTAAATCTAAGGAAAAATGGGCATTTGGTTTACCTCCATAAGAGAGGATAAACCATCCGTTGAACTTTGGCCTGGGGTGGCCAACTAACTACTCCTATGATTTTAAATACATGTAGGCAAGTCATATGCTTTTGCAAGATAACTAAGTTGTTTAGAAAGGGACTAAGGCCTTAAATACACTCTCTAAGAGACTAGATCATAGGGCATGATTAATGACTTAAATCTAATGCAAATTTTATTATATTTTATTTTATTTTTTGGATCATCAATTTGACATGACTTTAGGATTCATATGCCTAATGCATGAGAAATTAGATTATGGGCCAAAATCAACAAGATAGGAGGTGTGTTTCCACCATGGCTCTCAAAGGTCAAGCCAAGTTCTCTATCAAAGGTGGAAGCCCTCTAAATCAAGAGTGAAATAATATATTTTTTATGCATAATGTGAGAAATAAAATACAACATCCAGCTAAGGGGTTGCTAATTCTTTTATCTTGTTTATAATTTAGGCTTTAGGTGAGGTTATGAGTTATTTATTTTAATTTGAATTGATTAGTTGGAATTCATTTTTCTAAGAGCCTAGCCATCTAGGTCATACATCAAAGTAAGGAAGAAACTAGGAAAACATGTCATCTTAATGCACAAGCTAAACAAACATCAATTAATTTATAAAGCTAGTTAAAAGAATAAGAGGCCATTTATGGCTCCAGACAAACCTAAAAAATAAGTTAGGTAACCGAAGCTCTACCTTTATACAACCTGATTATAAATTAATTAAATACAACCAAGAAGGAATTCATTGTTATGTCTTCATTCTTCATTTCTCTTTTTTGGTTGGAATGTGGTTGTGATACATAAGACATAGTCTTATAACCAATGTTTATCCTAATCCCCATAACAATCATTCCAAAATCCTAACAAAATTACATATAAAAATGAAAAATGAAATAACTAAATAAACAAACCATACAATTCCCAAACATGTATATGAATAAATTGGACTTAGCACCCCACATGGGTAACTAAGTCCACCTAGCCTATTTTGATTATGCTTAGGGGTATAAACACCTACACAAGAAAAGCAATTTTATATTTTATTACTACCTTTAAGCACAATCCCATGCATAAGATAATGGTTAGACTAAGATCACCTACCATTCCTACCACACACCCCTAAATATTACATCACAAAATAAAACAAAGCATTAAACCATGCACCGCCCTAACCTAAAGCTAGAAGTGGTGACTTAGTCTAATGTATGTGCTATTTAAGATTTGTATGGTATGTTTAGCTAGGATTTAAGGTTGAAGTTTTCTAAGTGTGAAAATATTCAACTTAGAGGGTGGTTTTATTTAAGTGATTGAATTGATTTGATTGATTTTATTTTGTGATTTTATTTGATTTGAATGAACCTACAATTAATTACTAAGTGTTGTAAAGAGAGGAAAAAGAGACGAGAACTTCTCTGTCCCCCTACCTTAAGTAATTTCTAAGGTAGATTCATATTTGATTTTTGTTAGTAAATGTTTTATTATGTGTTTTAATTAATCCTAAGTTTAGATTTTTCCTAAACAAACCTATCCAAAAAAGAAAGACATTTTAAGATTAAGTAAAGTGAATTATTATCACAAAACACATAATACCTTATTTTTTTCCTAACATGCGTAACATACATATGGATGAATCCTAAGCATATCTATACATGAAAATGGAAGTATTAACATACCTTAATGATGAATGCTAAGTGATGTTGTTTATGAAAATTTGAAATGTTTCATGTATGCATGATTTTGTTAAGTAGAAGAGAGTGATTCTTTTATCCATTTTCATATGCATATTTATAAGTATAAAAGACATAAGTGAGTATGGTGCCATTGTTAGCACCAGGGGTGTAAGGTACAAGACCTACATAGGACTACTTAAAGCCTCACAACCTTGGGGATGTGTAGACTAGTATACCACTTTTCTTAAATACATGTGCATGTACAAACACAAATGCTTGAAAAAAGGATCATGCAAATAGTTTATGTTTGTTTGTTTGATTTGGTTGTTTATTTTATATATGTGATGTGGAGTTCCTTCTTAAGTC
Organism: Cymbidium sinense; assembly: GCA_021442155.1. Classification (NCBI taxonomy): domain Eukaryota; kingdom Viridiplantae; phylum Streptophyta; class Magnoliopsida; order Asparagales; family Orchidaceae; genus Cymbidium; species Cymbidium sinense. The sequence goes on from CM038226.1 coordinate 8,367,460, forward strand.
ATGAAATAGGAGTGGATCTAAGCAAGTGTTATGTTCTTTTCAAATGGACTATACACTTTGCAATTCCTATACAAACCTATGTTGAGAAAAGAGAAGGAAAACACATAACACATTTTATGCTATTCACATGCAAGCTCATAAGTACTTATAGATAGCATACTTTTCATTTGTAAGGTTTGATTTATAAGTTTTAAAAATAGTTTTGGATTTAGTAGTCGTAATAGCCATTCATATTCTTACTTTAGCCAATACATGCAATTTGACATAAAGGAAATAGTTCATTTTAATTTGATTTTTCAAAAGACATGAATGCATGATTTTCATATTACATATACATTTAGCATCTTAGGAAAGAAATAAAGTAATGAAAGCATGTAAATTCATTCACCCTAATTAATTCCTAAAGACAATCTTATAGAATAAGATTACTTAAAAGAGAAATCAAAATTGTTTAAAGAAGTTTTTTTTAGTTTTGTTTTGGGTTTGATTTGAATTTAGGAAATGTGAAAAGGTTCACTAGTCCTAACCCATTTCCCACATGTGTATGTTATTTTTGTTTAATTTTAGAACCATTAGATTAGTTTTATGTTTTACTTAGGTTAAGGTGTACATTAAGACGTTTAATTATCCCTTACCTACATCACTTTAACATATTTAATCAAATAATTATGAGCCAATGTATGACATAAAACCACAAGGAATTTAAATCAGCAATAAAGGAAAGGGGCCCACAATTAATGATTAATTAAGCTAAAGGGTTTAATTTAAGTACATAACCCTCCACACATATGGGTTAGATTTGATTTTTAAGCTACTTAGTACTTGCACCTGGGAATGTTTGAAAATTAGTTTAAATTAAATTTAGATTAAGGAAGGAAAGGAGTTCGGTAATGACTTGGGAAAATACCCCAAAACCCATTCCATAAACCTCCTCTTCAAATAAAAGTTAATTAACCCAAGGGATTAAATCACTGTCACATGCTTAATTAAGCTTAATTATACTAAGAGAGTGATTAAGAATTCATTAATTGATTTTCTTAATTAACTCATCATAAATTCCAAGAAAATTAGGGGAGGTAGAGGTCATCCCATTAAATACATCTGATAAACTTGGAATTAATTAATGAGATAATTAGGAAGTAATTGAGGTTATTAAATTTTCAAATAAACTCAAATTAAGGAAAATCCATTGTTCAAAATCAATCAAAGTTAATTTAAGATTATTCCCCTTTGAATTATCTTCACAATATATTTTATATTATATTTTTTTGATTTTTCTATATTTAGTTATGTATTTTTGAAGATTCTGTGATTAAGGATTAATTAAATAGCCTAGTTATATAGTTAATCCCGTCGAAACCACGTGGACCGCTGATACTACTCGCGCTTTCCATGTGGGGTGACTGGATTCTCTATTTAAGTAGTAACATCCAATGCCATGCCTATGCGATCGTCCATCAAAGATCTAAGGTCGATTAAGCAAATTTAAGGGACAAATCCATGGATCCTATGGATTAATCAGATCACCATCCAAAATGTAATTGATCTATCATTGAGTCATAGATCCCATCATCCTTATTCGATCCGGAGCTTAAGCTCAACCCACACCATCATCATACAAGGAGTAAGACATCCAACGGTCAATTTGCAATGGGGTGAAAGTTTCTTTCACAAAGGACCAAATACTTTCTATTATAGGCTCGGTTTGAAGGCATACCTCATTGGAGGCTATCTATGGTGCTCCCAACCATCGAGGTAGCCTGGCAGATGAAGCGTTGAAGATCAGGGCTTAAGGTTGAGTGGATCTTCTTATGGACCAAAGTGGGCTTCAATTGGATCTTGATCAAACTCCCTGTGCCTTGAGGATGACTTGAGCTGACTGAAGGAGGAATTGAAATTGAGTATTGAGTGAGATGGAATTTTCCTTGAATATTTTGGCTTAAGAAAACCAAAATGGAGAAATCAAATGAGCCTTGGGAACCTTGGAGAAGCTTGAGGATGCTCGAGTTCTTTAGCTAGAGTGTGAGTGAAAATGAAATGAAATTAGGGGAGTATATCTCCCCTAGAGGAGGAATGAGCATGTGATGTCATTTTGATCAAATTGATCCTATGGGTTGAGTTGGTTAGGCCATTTTGGACACCTGTGTGGTCGAGGGAGGTAGTGGAGAAGTTCCCATGTGCTCATTTTGAGTGGAGTGGTCGATTTTGGCCTTGGGTTGGGTTTGGTTGACCCAAACCCATTGGCTCATGTGCACCACACTCACTAGTGTCCACTTGGTCCACTAAGAGGGTGCCAAGTGGCCATGAAAAGGATATGACCAAATTCAAGTGGCCAAGTTACCCCAACCTAGAGGTAAAATGGTCATTTGGATTTGATTTCACTTTGGATAGATTTAGAATTGTTTGAAATTAGGTTGGTCCAAATGTCAAGGAATTTGGAGTTGATTTGATGTCATGTTGACCCATTTAGGTCAAAATGGGTCAACTTAGTTGACCAATTTGTCAAATTGGGTCAAACCAAGGGTTGTTCAAGTTCATATGACCATTTGAAATGTGTTGCATTATTGGTTTGGTTCAATTTAATATATATTTGGAATTGGTCATTTTATTTCATTTAGCTCAAATGGGTCAAGTTGACTAATTTAACCCATTTGACCTAATTTAGGTCATGGGTTTAGGTTTCATTGGTCATTTGAAATGTTTAGTAGCTTTTAGTTTCAATCAAATTTGGTTTTAATTTGATTTTGGTTCAATTTGACCTTTAGTGTTCATGGTCAATCAATGGGCTAAGTCTTGTTGGCTCCTTCAATTGATTTTTGGAACTTGACCAAGTTTCAATTGATTTGGCTTAATCAAGCTCATTTTGATCAAGGTCAAGTTGGTCAATCAATTGGCCATGTTGGATTTTGGCTGGTGATTAATGGTTTTGACTCAACCACGGTTTGAATTGGATTTTGACTCAACCGGAGTTTGATTGATCACCCAATTTGTTGCTCATGATAGTACAAATCCAAATTTGAGGATTAGTTTAATCAAGGGATACTTTATCACTTTAGCCTATCAAGGTCATTTACTTGATCAAGGCTTGAATCAAGTTTGATTGAACTCACATATGAACTTATGATTGAAATATAAATCTATTTGCAAGTGGTTTGGAGTCAAATGAGTTTTGATTCATTTGATAATTTCAAGTTCAAAATGGTGAACATGTGTTTGATTTGGGTTTGATTTTTGAATTTAGTTTGGTTTGATGATTGATGTTTGTGTTTATATTTAGATTCATGATTGAAGGATTGATTGAATCATGAAGAAAATCAAGGGTTTGGCTTGATTTGAATTTGATTTGGCTAAGTTCAAGAATTGAAAGGCTAGAAGGTTGAATTTGGGTTTGAATTTTTGATTTTTGATTGATTTTGATATTTATATTTCATTTATATTTAAGAATATAAATGAGAATATAAATGGATTATGAGAAAATCCCTTGAATTTGAATTAATTTGATTTGAGGCTAAGTCCATAAGATGGAATCAAAGGGCTTAGGAAAGATTTTGAATTCAATCATGGGTTTCATTCATTTGGAATTGATTCATGATTTGAGAAATCCATTGGAATTGATTTAATGTTTGAGAAATGAATTAAGGGTTGATTTGAATTTGGGGTTTGAATTGAATTGATTTGGAGTTTGACTTTGAAGGAAGGAAGTGATTTGGCCTGCCTATATGGTAAAATTTTCCTAACATCCCTAAGGCATGACTTATGGCTAACTCTTCTAAGTCTCTAGGGATAGGTTAAGTGTTCACCTACTCACTAGAAGTGTCTTAAGACTAAGAAACTCTTTGTGTCTATGAGAAGTCCTACGTCTGAGATGGAGGGGTTGAGAGCTCATCCTAAAAATGAGGTCAACAGACATCTGATACACATATTCAGAAATCCACCTCAAAAATAACTCATGAGAAGTGGATACCTAAAAGAATGGATATCACTGATGGAAGACATGGCAGTCGACACCTTGGAGAATCCTCTAGGGGATCATCATTGATCAAATTCACCCCCACAAGAGAAGGTTGACTTTGATCGTAATCCTTTAATGGAAGAAGTGTTTATTCTGCATTAACAACTAGAGAAATCGAAATTCATGTGCAAAAGAAGGTGATGAAAATGACACTATGGAAGTAGAAGTTGTCTATATGGTCGGGATATAGATGAGCTTTCCGACACTATCACAATTATCTAGGGAACCCGAACCTAAATTTGAATGTTTATGAAGAAGAGTCTTCATTGAAGAAGATGGATCTTCACTGAAGAGGAAGAAGAACAAGATCAAAATGAGAAAGAGGTCATGGGCATTGAAGCTATTTATATGGTTAAACCAAGAAATGATCAACCTAGTACACGCTTTTATAATCAACATCATTCAAAGACTAGCCAGCTTCCTATAAATGCACATGGAGAAGGGCCAAGTTCAAGATGAGCAAGGAGCAAACAACAACAAGAAATAGAAAGAAGAGCATGTACTTACGTTGACGCCTAACTAGAGAGCAAAAATAAATGCAGCGTCAAATAAAAATGAAAGATAAGGAAATTGCACAACTTGGTACCAAGATGAATGATATGATGGTACAAATGAATATTATGATGAATATATTGCAGAAGAATATCACATCAACTGTAGCACCTATTTTGTTTGCTAATCAACAGACAACTAATAATACAACCTCTATACCAAGTACTCGACTCTATAGTACATGTTACACCAAAAGAGGAATGAAGTTAACCAACTACCCGATAATTCAAAATATGGCTAGCACACCTAGAACATAATACCTAGCTAGAAATAATAATCAATGAAAAGAAGACAAATATAGTCGTAAGTCAAAAGATGGTGAGTAAGGGTCACCCTTACCCAAATGAATATGATCAAGACCCAAAGGTTACTCTGCCAAATTTAATACTTTTAGTGGGCTTGGTAACCAAAAGCAACATTTAGCATAATTTAAGGCTACTTGTGATAACATAGGAGGGAATGATGCACTGCTTTTCCATCAGCTTGTCAGTAGCCTGACCTCAGCTGATTTCAAGTGATATGTAGAATTGTCGAATGATTTAGTTAAAACTTTTGTTGAGTTAGAGACCATATTCATGAAGAGGTTAGCTAGTGCAATCGACAAGATAAAAATCGCTAACCTTGCCTTACTGAAAAGGAGAAAAGATGAGTCAGTGACAAAATTTATAAGTCATTGGTGTAACCTAAGTATGAAATATGAGCAAAAATTAGAAAAAGAACATGTGATCCAATTGCTAATGGGCAATATGGATGATAAAATGGCACCATATTTTTATGTGGCGTCAATTACAATATTCCAAGACTTGCTCGATAGGGTGGCCAAATTTGAAAAGTTGAATCTCCCTAAGTTTGAAGTCTATGCAGATAAAGAAAAGAGAAATAAACCTTCGACTCAAGAGAGAAACTAAACTCATTCCTATAGCTCAAATGGTGAAAAGCGGTAACCTATAATGTGGATAAAAATAATTAATGTACAATGATGATAAGGGAAAGAAGCACTATTCTAATCCACAACCAAAATTAGTATTGGGAGGCAATGATAAACCTCGACTTTTCCAAGTGGTGGGAGAGCATCCAAGCAACAAGAGATGATGAACGAATGTGCCAATCTCTTAAGGAAAAGATGAATAAAAATTATTCTTTTAAAAGGGATAGTGTGGCTAAATTATTTCCATAAGCAGTCAAAGCTGGTCTACAATTACCAAAAATTAAAAGGCCTAAAGAAGTTAATCAAGTCAGTAATCCAAATTACTATCTCTATCATTGAATGATCAGCCATCCTTTTGAAGATTATTATAACTTTAAAGATTGACTAGAAAGGAAGTATCGACGGGGTGAATTTACATTATCTGATAGTGTTCTAGTCAACCCATAAAGTGAGTCTACAAGGATGATTACGTCCTCTTCCATATCATCCATCAAATACTAAAATAAAGGGAAATTAGTTCAGACTGAAGAATGGGAAATAGTATACTCCAAAAATATCATGAAAATGCCTAAGCAGTTAAAAGATGTCCTAGTGTTAAGTGGAAATCACCACTTGAATCTATATTAGACTTAAAAGACATGCCTAAACCAAGTATTTGGGCTTCTCAATGGTGTTTTGATAAGGCTACTTCATCATAGCATGATAAGCAGTCTACTAAACGCAGGCCTTATAAGTCAAAAAAGCCAGCTAAGAAATAGAATATCAAGAAAAGAACTACAACACAAAAGATTATTAATAATTTAGAGGAGTATCACCAGCGGGCAAGATAACCATTTAGGCTTGTAGACTTTATGCCTAAACTTTGCATTGTTGAATTGGATGAAGAAGATAATGGTGAATATTATCCATAAGAGATATGCCAAATCATTTATGTGATATCGATGATGTTCTTCAACATCATTTACTAAAATGATGGGTAGTCGGACACTTCGACCAACCCATCAAAATTCTTATCAGGAAAGCAAGAAGAGCCTGAGGCGTTAACATCTGAATTTTGTTTAATGACTCAACAAAAAGATAACAATTCATAATGAAGATTTATGTTTCCTTGATGGAGAAGAGTCAGACTCATCGACATCATCACGTATGAAATATATGAAGTTGAAAAATTAGTATAGCCCTTTTGTTCAATCCTCCACAATAAGAAGTGAATTTGAAGAAACAACTTCTTCAGAGGAATCTGAGCAAGATAAAGTGATTCAAGTTCAGTTGAGAAGTGGTAAAGTCTTACCACCTTCATTAAAGAAGGGAAATACAAATAAATACAAAGACAAACAAATTGAAGTCAATGAAGATATCATTCCCAAAAATTTTAGGATAAAGCCTAAATTAAGCAAAAATATAGATTATAATATTTTATCACATCTGAGAAAGATCCCTGCATAATTGAGTGTGTATGAGGCTCTCTTGATGTCAATGGACCTCCGAGAAACTTTGATACAGGCTCTCAATAATCCGAAGAGTTATAAAGCTTACCTTGCTAAAAAAATGCATGATTGAATCATTGTAAACTCAAGATCTCCTAGTAATCACATTTTTTGAAGAAGATCTTATGTTGGGGATAGGATCACAACCTCCTCTATATGAGAGTGACATCTCGATCACTAAATATTGATTGATCCGTGTTCTTCTATCAATCTTATGAGTCTAAAGGTATTAAGAGGATTTTCACTTGATATCCAACATCTTGGGAGAGATAAGTTGATGGTTCATGATTTCAATGTAAAAGGATTGAAAACTCTAAGTTCTTTTATCCTCGGCCAAGTTTTATATAACAAGTTTCATGTAATCGATTGATACATCATTTAGAGTTCTTCTTGCTGTGGTCGAGTATGGCATGGTTTACCAGTATGTATGTACAACCATTCCAAGCAAAGATCTATGAAGATAAAATATTCCATCCCTAAGAGCCTAGAGCCTCATGAACATCCACTGGGAACTAAAAGAAATTTCATAAGATGAAAGAGCAAAAGCAAAGAGGAAAAAAGAAGTCAATGCCAGCTCTCCCTATAGCACTTGATTTTACTTCTAAATTAAGAAGATCAGCTTCCTGGGAAGTGACACACAAGAAGAAGAAGATTTTTTGTCATACCCAAGAGAACTTCTAAACTTTCAAGAAAGACAAAGTATGAAATAAGTGATTCTGATTCAAACTATGACTTTGAATCTACTTGTGGAAATAGAGTTCAGATGGTCGCATCAAGAAGGATAGTTCATTTGGCAGTGTCAGATGACTCATTCAAAATTATACCCATCCCTCAGCAATACTTCCAAGAAATCACTCCACTTGATATTCATAAAATTGAAGAATTGATAATATTTTATGTGCCGCCATTGAGTGAGAGTGGCAGAACGGGAACTCTTTTTTACAAATTTGAAGAGTCTCAACCTTTTTTATCACCTACTAACATGAAATAGATAATAACCCATAGAAATTATGAGAAATGATGCATAAGTCGAGAATTCATATTGGAACTACTAAAATAGAACTCAAATCTTTAAGAAGAAGAAGAGCCAAAGAAGTCCTAAAGCATATCAAGAAGAAGTGATAAGTTTATCACTAAAGGTCTTGGGTTCATCCACAAATCTCATCAAAATAAAGTTTGTTATAATATAATGGATAAAATTAATAGTGATGAAGAAGATGATCTCCATGAAATTCTTCATACAAACAATGAAGAAGTAGAAGCCAAGCCTGCGCCTGAAGAACTCAAAGTTGGTGGACAAATAACTACTATGGATGAACTCAAAGAAATCAACCTAGGAGCTAAGGATGATCCCCGTCTCACTTTCGGCTCTTCTACCGATGAGAAAGTTGAAGAGCTAAAAATGCTATTTTATGAATTGGATTGCTTTGCCTTGACATATTCAAAATGTCGACTTATCCTCTGTAGCAGCTCATAACTTGCCATTAAACTAGATGCTAAGCAAGCTCCTAGTGAATGAGATTAAAGAATAAGTAATTGCAAAAATTAAGAAGCTGATTGAAGGCTTCATCCAGGAGGAGAAGTGTGCAGATTGGAAAGCCAACATTGTCCCAGTTAGGAAGAAGAATGGCCAAATCCATCTCTGCATTAATTTTTGGGACCTAAATAAGGCATGCCCAAAAGATGACTGCTTCCAATATAACTATTAGTGGACAATACTTAACTATGATATGTTCTCATTTATGGATGGATCATTGAGATAGAATCAAATCAAGATGGCTCGAAGATGAGAAGCACACATCATTTGGGATGTAGTATATATATATACCGAAAGAATACCAGATTGAAGAAGAGCCATGATGCATATTTTGATGAGTTTATTCACCACATGGTGGATTGTTATGTTGATAATTTGGTGGTGAAGAACTTAAATTGTGAAAATCACTTTGATGACTTGAGAATTATATTGGAGAGAATCAGAAATATGATCTCAAGATGAATCCTCTAAAATGTGCATTCGAATTATCCTCTAGAAAATTTCTCGAGTTCATTGGACGTCATAAAGAAATTGAAATTAATCCTGCTAAAATCAAGTAATTATGGAGATGCCTCCACAAGAGTTTGCCAACTTCGTTCTTTACAAGGATAGCATTCACCCACAATTTTTATATCAAACCTATTATAATGTTGTCAACCATTTGGAAAGTTGATGAAGAAGGATTCTCCATTCAAATGGGATAAGGAGTGCCAAGAAGCCTTCAATAAAGATTAAAAGCTACTTATTAAATCCACCAATCCTTGCTACTAAGAAGCCCTTATTCTATACAGCATTAGAAGAGTCCCTTAGAGCATTATTGGTGCACATAATGAAGAAAGCAAAAATAATGCTCTTTATTATATCAATAGAAGATTGATAGGAGAAGAAATGAGATATTCTCCGATAGAGAAGCACTATTTGGCATTGATCTTTGCAGTCCAAAAATTCTATCATTATATGTTATCCCATAAGATTACCCTCATCTCAAGGATCGATCCACTGAAGTACTTGATGACAAGACCAAAGACATTGGCAAGCAGTATTGCATTTACAATTTGATATCACATACTCAGAGAAAGTGAAGTGATAAGTCTAGATTTTCTTGTCGCACATCCCATCCTGGACTCTTGTCGTAATGACGATTTGCCCAATGAGCAAATTATGCTCATTCATGTAAGAGAAAAATCACAAATTTGGGAAATGTATTTTGATGGAGCCTCATCGATCCAACAAGTCCAACCTCTAAATTTCCCAAGGGCAAGAGCAGGAATCAGCATCATCTTCATAACACCAGAAGAAGGGATAATGAGATGATCATATGAGTTGACCAAGCCAAGAACTAATAATGAAGCCGAGTATGAAGCATTAGTGGCAATTCTTGAAGAAGCTATTTTCATAGGCATTCAAAAACTGCATATTTTTGGTGATTCTAGCTTATTATAAATCAAGTACTAAAATCAACAAGCTTGAGTTAGCTTTCTATCACAAATGAGTTCTTGAGCTTATGAAGCAGATATCAAATGTCACACTAATTCAAGTCTCTCGATCCGAAAATAACAAAGCCAATTGCTTAGAAAAATTAGCTAAGGAAATCGCAAGTATGAATGATGATTATGTCATGATTGGGATATTTACTCGATGAATTCTAAAGCCAGCAAAGTACCAATCCGTGTGTATAGGGGTTATCAAATTTGACCTAATAGACTCAAGTTGCTCATCATCCTCCCAAAATCAACAAGAAGTTATACCTAGAAGAGCTAAGAATGACATTGCCTCGTAAAAGCAAGTGTGAAGCTTTTTATAGAAGAGCCACATGATTGGAGGCAACCTTTCAATTACTTTAAAGAAGGCAAATTACCAAATAATAAATCATTGGTAGCTCAAATTGAAAAGAGAATGTTGTTATGCTTTCTAATAAACACTTTTATATAGTAGATCCTTTGAACAAATGTGGCTACATGCCTAAATGCAGATAAAGCTACTAAAGTGATGATTGAAGTTCATGAAGAACTTTGTAGTGCACATCAGTCAGGTCTTAAGATGGTATTAAAGATCAAAAGGATTGGCTATTATTGGTCATCTATGGTGAGAGATGGTATCAATCATGCTAGGAGGTGTCATGAATGTCAAGTACATGGGAATATGATCCATCAACCTCCAAATCCACTACACCCAATAATAGCATCATGGCCATTAGAATGTTGGGGTACATATATAATTGAACCAATTGATCCACCATCGTCAGCTGGACACCGCTTCATCCTAGTAGCGACTGACTATTTCTCAAAGTGGGATGAATCTATACCATTTAAAGAAGTTACTACTGACTGAGTGATCAACTTCTTCATGCATAATGTGATATATTTGGAGTGTCAGAATAATTTTTTGATAATGGCAC
>CM038226.1:8378473-8465630 GCA_021442155.1 Cymbidium sinense
TTTTAGAGATGAATCTCATCCGTCCATCAAGTGCAATTTAGGGGTATACTCCTTCAATTCGAGCAGGATTCTTCAAGAATTACATTGTGAGATGTTGACCTCCACATATGTCTCATAAATCAAATCAAGCCTACAAATCGAATTCGACGGACTTCGGAGGTGACAGTGCCCAAATTGAGGCTCAAAATACATTGGACGTCCTTGAAAATGATCGAAATGACCTTCGATCGACAAGCGGACTTCGCCATCGCATTCAGAACGTCGAAATTGATTGAAATATAAATATTGCAAAATCTAATGATCAATCAATTAAGCGCTCGAGCTATCAAATTGTCGACATGCATATCAAAGTTAGAAAGCTACAATGATGATCAAATGACCTCGTTCATGAAATTGATCATGGTTAGCTGTGAAACGTCGAAATCTATCAAATGAGACTATTAGTGCCTAATTCGGATGAGTTCGTGCAAATGTCGAGTGATTTGAAGTGGCAAAACGCAAATCGAGGCTGAAACGCACTGGATGTCACCTAAATCAACTCAAATGACCTCTGATCGATGAACGGACTTCGTCGTTGCGTTCAGAACGTCGAAATTGGTCAGGATATAAATATTGCATGACTTGATGATCAATCAACCAAGTGGTCGAGTCGTCAACATGCTTGCACACATATTGAGGTCAAGAGGCGTCGACGCAAGTCAAATGATCTCTGTTCGTACAATTGATCACGCCAGTGCTTCAAAATATCAAAATCTATCAAATAAGATTGTTCTCACTCAATTCATATGAGTGTGTGTGCGAAAATCGAGTGAGTGAAAGCGACGTATTTATTTGAAATGACTCAATTTGGTCTCAATCAAATGGCTCCACGAAAACGGACCATTCCATTGCGTTCAGAACAATGGAATTACCCTAAATTGATATATATATTGACTATGTGCATTTATCGGCGTGAAATACACATTAAAAATTTTTAATAAATGTAAAATTTATTAAAAAAATTTCCAAATTGCCCCCATGCTCAACCGGTTCCCCTATTTTCAATTTTTTGAAAAAGAAATAAAAAAGAAAAGAAACTGAAAAGAAAACCACTCCTCCCATTTTCTCTCTCTCTCATTCTCTCTCACTCTCCTCTCTCTCTTGCATTCTCCTCTCAAATAGGTAATTCTCCTCCTATTTTTCTAAATTTTTCCTCTTTCCTCTCTAAATTTCTTCTATTTCGGCCAATCCCACCGGCCAAATCAAAGCCCGCGCGAAGCACACACGCTCTGGTGCTTCGCCGCCCACCGCCGCTCTCGGTTCTCGCCGTGCCGCAGAATCGGCCAAGCCCACGTCGCACACGGGCGCTCCGCAAACCCACTCCCGCCGCCGGTCGTACCACTTCCGCGTCCCGCGCTTCCACCGCTCGTCTTTCGCAAACCCGCCGTCCTGCCGGCACGCCTCCGCGTCCCGTGTTCCGTCATTCAGGACCCGAAACGCACCGCGCGCGACCTACCGCCCCGCAAGGATCTGACCCGCGCCAGCTGAAAAGTTCGCGCACCAAACCAGTAAGCGCGCTCCCGCCGCCCGCATTCCGCGTCGCGACCGACCCGGTCCACTTTCGCGGTTCCGCAAAACCACGCGGGCGCGGTTTTGCTGGCTCGCCCTGCTGCATTCCACCAGCCCGAAATCAGCCCGCTCCGCTGAAACCACGAACCGCTGCCGTCTGCGATCTGGCCCATTAAACCCGTTTCCGGCCCGTGTTCCATGGCCTGCCGCTGCTATTACCGCCGTCAAGCGATCCCGCCGCCGGCTGGTCCGTCCCGCGCTTTCCTCCCACCCTCGACACCTTTTTGCTTCTCTACATCCTGTGAATCCATGGTTAGACCGACTCGGACTCGCGAAGCCAAGTCAGCGAAGGTAACCCTCATTTTTTCTCCTAGTATCCCACCTTCCTTTCAATTTTGCTTGTCTAAATCCCATAAATCCTTCTACAAGCTGCGTTCGAAACCCTCATCTTTCTACTCCACTGCTGCAGTTGGAGTCGAGAAGGAACGAAGTGTGAACTCTGAAGGTAACTCGTTTCCTCTCATTCTACTTCACTGAATCACTACTTCGCGTGCTTCTACGGGTTTTGCTTATGGGATTTAAGCGGTTAACTTAAATCCATCTAAACGATATTTTGGATGAGTTAAATCTGCGCCTTTGTAAATTGTTAATTTGTAACCCTATTAAAGCCTCTTTCAAGTTAAGGGTTGTTTGGTTCAGGATTTGAGTAGGATTTAAGCCAGGTTTAACTTAAATGCAACCAAACGACATTTTTGGGCAAGTTATATCCGCTGCCTTTGTAATTCCATTAAAGTGGGGCTATTTGGCTGCATAATTTGAGCTAGATTTAAGCCGGATTTAACTTAAATCTAGTCAAATAGTATTTTTGGGCAAGTTAATTCCGTTAAAGTGGGGCTATTTGGCTGCATAATTTGAGCAGGATTTAAGCCAGATTTAACTTAAATCCAGCCAACAATATTTTTGGACAAGTTAAATCCACTGCCTTTGTAATCCCGTTAAAGCAGGGCTATTTGGCTGTAGGATTTGAGCATGATTTAAGCCAAATTTAACTTAAATTCAGCCAAACAGTATTTTTGGACAAGTTAAATAGGTTGCTTTCGTAATCCCGTTGAAGCTGCTTTCACAAGTTAAATTCGAATTTGCAAAATCTTGTTGGTGCGTGTATTCCATCTAGAATATGCATTTCTCGAAGTTATAAAATAAGCTTTTAGAAAGACAACACTAAACAATACATTCTTGCCGCTCTAAGTGGTGCAACAAAATAAGTCAGTTTGCATATAGCCATTAATCTATATAGTTACTATTCTTGGGTGTAAATCAAATAAATCAAACTCCACTTACTATAGACCCAAATTAAGGTAGGAAAACTTATATTTAAACATTAGTTAACTCAAATTTTATATGACATGACCCATGTAATAACTTGGTTATTTATTTTTAATAGGTAAAAATAAATAATTTTGACTTCCCATGAAAATAATATTGCCAAAACATAAGAAAAGTCTAAGTTAATGAGTGACTTATATGTATACTCAAGGTTAATTTTTTTTTGAAACTTAAATATATGTGAACATGTCACTTTTAGCGTCAGATTTTATGTAAGTCATGTGTTTATTGAACTGTCACCTTCATGCTTTACTTGACAATTTATTTTAAAATGTGAATCAAAGTATTTTATTAGTACATATACTCTTAAAGTGTCACATACTCTTTATTAATTTATACATATTTATAGCTAAAATGAATATCTTTATTGTATGAAGTGATTCCTAAATCTCATTTTTTAGGTTAAATTTTCATGATTCTATTTTTGTCGTGATATTGAGATTTATTATGTCTTAAATCTTATTAAATTTTTTATTTGTATTTACGTATTAATTCTATGATTTATATTAAGTAATCTTAGAGGAACAAAATATTCAAAATATTTTTTAGTGGAATAATCTTTACAATTGATAAAGGTATGTGAATATTTTTATTTAAAAAAGGCGGAAGGTGTGCCTTTTTGAAAATTTATTGATTTATTATTTTTTAATAAAGACTCATAGTGTGTCTTTATTAAAAAATATTATTGATTTATTTTTTGAGTATAAGCCGACTCTGTGCCTTTATTTTGAGATATTATTATTTTTTTTAGAAAAGGCCGAATGTGTGCCTTTATTTAGTTTTTTTGAAATATGATTGAAAATGTCTTTTGATTTTTTTATGCATATTAATCTTCAATAATTTACATTAGTATTTTAATTGATTCTTATAATTAGATATGGAGAGATGTTTTAAAAGAAAGATTGAACATGATGAGTTCAACAATTTACATAATATTATTGGTGAAAGTAGTAATACGGAGTCTAAACAAGTGCATATAGAATTCAAGTTAGAAGATGTTTTAATAGATCATGGATTAAGAAGAAAAATTTCTGAGTGTCATCCTAATGATTGTGATAGAGTCTGAAGAGCATATCTTCAAAAAGAGACATGTCAGCCTCGTGATCATGAATTTCTTCAAACATAGATCGGAAATAAATTAAGTAGATTTAATCCAAAATGGTTTGATGAATATAAAGGTTGGTTAGAGTATTGCAAAGATGCGATATTGTTTATTTTGTTTTCATTATAGACTTCATAATGGTGAACAAGCAAGTGGAGATAGTTTTGATTTTAAGGGATTTAGAAATTAGAAAAAAAAAAGGTAGATTTGAAGTTCATATAGTCAAGTTAATGTGCACATAATATTGCTTGTAGAAAGTGTGAAGATTTAATGAATCAAGATCAACACATTGCATTTGATTATGAAGGACATTCTAATCAAAATGAAGGGATAACAAAACATGATTAAGTGCTACAATTGATTGTGTAAGCTATCTTTTACACCAAGGATTAGCTTTCATGGTTATGATGAATTACAGGATTCTAAAAATCATGAAAATTTTCTTGAACTTCTGCACTTTTTGGCTGATCATAATGAAAGTATTAAGAATGTTGTTCTTGAAAATGCTCAATGAAATAATAAATTAATTGCTTCTGAAATTCAGAAGGATATTGCACATGCAGCTGCTATTAAGATTTCAAACACTATTATCAATTATTTGGGTAATGAGTTATTTGCAATTCTTTTAAATGAGTCTCGTGATGTATCGATTAAAAAACAAGTGGCTATTACACTTCGTTATGTTGATAAGAGAGGTTGTATTGTTGAGCATTTTCTTGGAATTATACATGTTGGTGAAACAAATGCTTCAACACTTAAATGAGCGATTGAAGCACTTTTCTCAAAGCATGGATTGAGTATATCACAAATACTGGTCAAGGTTATGATGGAGCAAACAACATGCATGGTGAGTTTCATGGAGTAAAAGCTTTAATTTTGAAAGAAAATAATTCGACTTATTACATTCACTATTTTGCTCATCAATTGCAATTAACACTAGTTGTTATGGCTAAAAATCATGTTCAAATTGCTAATATTTTTTTAATAATGTGTCTAATTTGATAAATATTGTTGGAAGTTCTTGCAAAAGGAGATAAATTTTATTTGAAAGATAATTAAACAAAGTTATTGATCAAATTAGGAATGGAGAACTAAAAGATGTCATAGGTTTAAATTAAGAAATAACTCTTCAACGAGCTAGAGATATGCATTGGGGATCACAATATGCTACATTAATTAATATTCTTATTTTATTTGGATCCATTATAGATGTTCTTGATATAATTATAAAAGATGGTTTGAACAGTGAACAAAGAGGTGAAGCAAATGCTTTACTAAATTCAATTCAATGTTTTGAGTTTGTTTTCAATCTACACTTGATGAAATCTATATTAGGAATCACAAATGAGTTATCTCAACTTTTGTAGAAAAAGAATCAAGATTTTATAAATGCCATGACAATGGTTAAAGTATCAAAACAAATACTACAAAATGTAAGGTATGATGGTTGGAACATTTTACTTGAAGAAGTTCATGCATTCTATGAGAAAAGTAATATAATTATGCCAAATATGAGTGAAAACTTTATTATATGTGGGAGGTCAAGAAGATATGCTCAATGAATCATAAATTTATACTATTATCAAGTTGAGTTATTTTATTTAGTTATTAATATGAAACTTCAGGAGCTTAATTACAGATTTGATGAGGTGTCGAATTACTTTGTGGCATGCTTGAATCCATGTGATTCTTTCCAAGCTTTTGATAAGAAAAAATTGATATATTTGGCAAAATTCTATCCTGCAGATTTCTCAAAAGTTGATATTATTTTTTTAGATAGTCAACTTGAGAATTATATTATCGACATGAAATCCAATGATGCATTTTTGAAGTTGAAAGGGATTGGAGAACTTGCATAAAAGTTAGTAGAGATAAAGAAAAATGATGTTTATCCGGTTATATATTTGCTAATAAAGCATACTTTGATATTGTCATTCATTAAAGCTGAGCAGTATTTTCTGCAAGATCGTAAAGAATCATTTGAATAGAATGTGAGATTATTGGATGAATGATTGTCTTACATCTATTGAAAAGATATATTTAAGAGTGTTGACAAAGAATTGATTGTACAATGATTTCAAAATATGAATACTTGGAGGGAAAAGTTATAAATGGTATGTAATGTGAAAAAAATTTATATCATTATGATGTTTTTTTTTTTCTTTATTTTGTTATATGAATGCTCTATTTTTAATTTAATATAAAAGTGAATGATTTTTATCTTATTATGCCCTCACTAACATAAGTTTCTGGATCCACCCGTGATAGCACATATTTATAAATTTAATATTAAATATTTATATTTATATAAATCACATGTAAACTCTTTGATAATGTATAAAATATTATTATTATTAAGTAAATTATATAAAGCACATGATATATACTTACATTAACAAAATAATGAATAAATAATTAATTATTTTGCTATGTTTTGATAATTAAAATTTTTTTTATATAATAATAATTTTTTTAGAGATTATTTTTAAAATAGGCTTTATTCTTAATTGTAATTAGTAGTTTAGGCACGAAATTTTTTTTTTAGCAAAATAGGCTAGTCGTTATTTGACGGACGAATATCCGTTGGCATGTCGACGGCAATTCTATTTTTTTTTCGGGAGAGAGAGAGAGAGAGAGAGAGAGAGAGAGAGAGAGAGAGAGAGGTAGGTTTTGTTATTATTATTATTTTTAATTAATATAATTATTTAAAATATTTAAAATATATAATTTAAAATTATTTTTTATAAAATATTTAATAACTAAATATTTATAGATTTAGTTATTAATTTTTTTATTTATATATATATATAATTAAATATATAATTAAAAATATTCTATAAAATTTTTAAATTATTAATATAACTTAAAATATTTATATAATTTAAATAGATAAATAATTAAATAAATTTAGATATATATATATATATATATATAATTACTTTATTTATATAATTTATAAAATTTTTATATAATTTATTCCTTTCTTTATTTATTTATTAAAAATTATTTATTTATATATTTTAAATATTTTTTATATTATATATTAACAAAATTAATAAAAATTATATATAATTATATTAATTAATAAAAATATTAAATAAATTTATAAATTTATATATATAATTAAAAATATTTTTAAATTATATATTTAATTACATATATAAAAATAAAAAAATTAATAACTAAATATTTAAATTTTTAGTTATTAAATATTTTATAAAAAATAATTTTAAATTATATATTTTAAATATTTTAAATATTTAAAATAATTATATTAATTAAAAATAATAATAAAAATAAAACCACCCTCTCTCTCTCTATCTCTCTATGATTTAAAAAAAAATAGGAATTTCGTCTATTTATAACATTATAAATAAATTAAAATTTTTATAAAAAAAATTTTAAATCTAATTACAATTAAAATATATTTTAAAAATAATCCCTTTTTTTATTGAAAGATGCACGTCTCCCCACTTTCTTTCCGTATAAGAAGATTTATAGGACTGAAACTCCGATCGAAATTGACAAAATGAGTAAATTTGATCCATTCTTCTCTTTTAAAGTATTCATATTCTACACTCTTTTTACTTCGTTCTGCCTATTTCTTTTTCGATTTCTTTTTCTATTTCTTTAATATAATCTCCGATCTACAGAGGTTTTGATTTCATCTTCCTTATTGAGTTTGAATTTCTTTGCTGTGAATCTATTTGAAATAATTAATAATTGCAGGAAATGGCATCCGTCCAGCGATTGCAATCATGATTGGAGCGGTTTAAGAATAAAGTTTACGAGTGCGTTGATAAATTACTCTCTTAATTTTATTTCATTAATTGTAATGTTTCAGGCTTGAATGGTTTCTAAGGAATATGGTCATCCATTTATTTTTCTTCTAGTATTTATATTGCTTTTCGGGATAGAGGCAACAAAATTTGAAGATTATTCTTCTGATGTCATTCATTTTTTTTCTCATCCTTCGAATCTTATCTATTGATCGTGTTAAAGAAATTGTATTCTCGGAGGAGATCAATTTTAATAATTAATTAACTTCATGATGTGGATTCATTTGTTTTTACGTAAGCAATATTGTTTTCTTAAATGTAACATATTTATTTATTTTTCTTTTATTTTCTTATGGCTGGAAGAAGCCCGAGGTCTTTAAGCAGCTTGCCGAGGGCCATAGTCCAAAGGTATGTAGGATTTCCAAATTAGTTTCAGAAATTATCTCCATTGAAGGAAAATAATTAAAAAAAAATACGTTCAGTTACGTATTTACTATTCTGTTTTGAGAAAAATCTGTCTTTTTAATAATTCGTTTGTTGTTGTTTTATTGGTTTCCCCCTTCAAAAACATTTAACCTCATCAATTTTGTTATATTTTAAAATTATCTTTTCTTTTCAAATTTATATTTCTTGGATTTGATGTCTTCCTCTCTCTCTCTCTCTCTTTTAGTGATAACAATTTTTTGAGTTATAGATGCAGCAGTATTGAGTTTCTCATCACTTATTTGGGATTGTAAAAAATATAAATTTGACTTGTTATTATTATTATTTTTATATATTAGCTGTTTGCATCAACTCATTCCTAATAAAATTGATTTAAGTTTGATTTGTATTAAAATGAAAAATGATACATATGATTATTTGATTAATTTCATATTTTTTTTCTACGTTCTAACAATATTATAAATTACATGTGACAGGTAGAGAACATTATTGTTATTGGTCATAGCCGTTGTGGAGGAACAAAGCGCTCCTCTCAGTTAAAGATGATGGCACTATCAACACGTAAGTTTTTTCTATATATGATCATATAACTATAATTATAATATTCTTTTATATTTATTATTTAATGCAAGAATGAAATAATAAATTTGATCTCATTATTAAAATTATAATGCAAAGACTGTAGTACATAGGGGTAATGCTTCAGATAAATGACTTTAAATAAAATTTAAGTCATGTATATGTCATATTAATTAATTTGTGTGCGCAGTGACTTTATAGAGGATTGGGTCAAAATCTACACTCCTGCAAAAGAAAGTGTGAAGCAAGCTCATGGTAGTCTCTCCTTTGAAGAACAGTGCTCAAAATTGGAGAAAATAAGATTAAATTTATTTTTCAATTTTTTTAGAAACTGGTACTAATAATATTTAAAATAAAAGTTAATGGAGTCAGTGAGCTTCAAACCCCACCACTACATAGTGAAACTTATTATTTTATTCTATTGAGATAATAAAATTTATTTATTTGCAATATTTTTAAGACATTTGAGTGAATTTAATCACAAACTCAATGAATATATAAAGACTTGTATCTAAGACCTCTTGTTGAAGGCCAAAGCAACCACTAGTCAAAATGACTTTACTTATTTTCAATGATTCAATGTTAATTTACTTTTGTTTCTTGAAAATAGAGTGTGAAAGGACCCATGATGGTTCAAATATTGGATTTTATAAAACATGCAATATATCATCTGTCACAAATTATTTAATTTAGGTTAAACTACAATATCAAAAAAATAACAAGACTTTAAATATCAATAGTTAGATAGTAATATATTTCAAATAATAATAAATAAAACAATACGGAGATACATTTTAATACTTTTGATAACACATTCTTTTTCTTCCCCATTATTAATTTCTTACAATAACTACTTTTAGAAAGTGAAGGTTTCTCTTGAGATCCTAAAGACTTACCCTTATGTTAAGGAAGGTTTGGAGAAGAAGACCCTTACTTTATATGGAGAGTATTATGATTTTGTCAATGACATTTTTGAGACATGTGAGGCTTAAAACCATTATTATGATACTTCTCCTGTTTGAAGATTAATATAGTACTCATGGAAACTTCAATAATTTTGTGCATTTTGAGTTTATGTGTGAGGGTTTTATTACCTCAACTATTTATATGTGTAGCCACCAGCCTTATAGCTTTGTGGTGATGAGTTTTAGCTCTCATATGTTAAGCAATGTTCCAAGCACTAATATTTGTATGTATGTGCAAGGTCTTTATCATCTCAATAATATATTAACTTATCCTTTTGCATTATTAATTTTATAAGAGCAATAATTCTAATTATCGATGAAGGGTTATAAAATTTTCTTATATGATGTTATGTGATTTATTTTCTTTTAAATATTGGAAAAAATATATTTGAAGGCCATTTAATGATGAAATAATGCTCATTAATTAAGTTGATGATCAAATAAGTTTACAAATGTCTGTGGACTTTTAGACAAGATATGACATGATACACTTAATCTATAAAAGCTTGAATAACTCAAATCATGACTCAAAATAGTTATGAGAATTGATCTAATTTGAACAACCTATCACCGCAATTAAGTTGTCATCTTTATGGAAGGGCGCATACTTGCTTGTGAAGGCTTAATGATTAAAGACAATAACATCACCAAAATCGCTTATGGGAATTTTGGCCTTGAAAAATTTGCTAGTAAAGCAATTTCATTGAAGTGAATTCATTTTTGTGCAATTCATTTCAAAATATTTAATTTTAAAATCATTGTGTATTTCTTAACCTATCATTTCACTATTTATTTATCTAAAATGATCTCATGTATTTGTAGTTGTTAAATGTTAAAATGGTAAGATATTTCCAAATTTCATTGAGTTCATTCCATAATATGTACATCTTCTTATAGTTTCTTCCATGTGTTGTTAAATATAGTTTTATATTGCTCCACATGTCTTAAATGATTGTCTTGTTGATTTATGAATGCTATCGGTGATTTTATGTATGATAATTATTGTATGGAATATATTATATACTATTTGAATGTTAAATTGTATTTTATCTGTAGATATGTAAATTTTAGAAGCTATATTAGTAACAAGATTTTTTTTCATAGGGCCCGATTGGGATCACTTTTATTTTTTATTTTTTATTTTGTAATTTTGTTTTGTGTTGATTTATGTTTTATTTAAAAATAAATTTGTTTGATTATACTTGTTATTTTTAAAATATTCAAAACATTTTTTGAAAATAATATTTTTTTTTAAAAACAAAAAATAAACCACATAAAAAATACTCTAAATAAACATGTTTTCAAATACGACATAAAAATAAAAACAAAAAATAGAAAATAAAAGTGATCCCAAAATTTATAGTTTTGACAAATTTGCAACAAATTGATATTCAGATCAATAATGAATTTATGACTAATTTGAGATGGAATAGATTGAGCAATAAGATTTTATAAAGAGAATGATGACTTTGCATGTTTTTAAGTTATGTATACGAAGTTTTATAGTTGATAGATTATTAGTTTGTAATGATGCACTTGATATTACAATCTAAAGTCGAATATTATCATAATTAAGCATATATTATTTCCCAACTAATATGAGCTTTTATATTTTCCACTGCAAGCATGGTGTAGAGATAATCAAGTACAGTATGAGATTTCAAATCTAAATAATAAATAGGCAAATTCTAAGGAATAGTATGAGATATATTAAAATCGCTTTCAAAATGTACCAACTTCGATGCAAGTCCCTATTTTATGATTATTAATGCAAATAACAATGGTCTATAGTTCATATGTTCAACTACAAATCATATTGTTAAAATTATATATTTGAGAAACGTAATTATTATGTGATGATGAAGTTATATGAGGCTTCAACAAATTTTATGATTAAATAAACATAAGCTTCAAAATAAATTTCAATTAAATCAATAAAATAATTATTAAATTATTAATTGATTGTTGAAAATTAATAATAATAAAGCTAATCTATAGTGATGTTGGCAAATTTTATGATTGAATTTGTGAGCCTATGAGTCCAAGCTGATTAAATGATTTAATTTTTTTTATTTATTTATAATAAGTTTTTATGATATATAGATTTCTTCAGTTTAATTTTGTTAAAAATAATAACAATTTAACTAAATTTATAAACTATATAATAATTATTTAATTGCAATTTTTAGATTCAAAATATAAATTATACCTTTTTTTCATAAGTATAAAAACTATAAAACTGTTATATAAAAGAATTTAAAATAAACTATTAAAAATTAATTATCTTAAATAATATCTAACTTAAAACAAAACTAAATTTTATTTTTATAATAATTAACAAAATAAAAATATGAAATACGAGAAATACGAGAAATACGAATAATATTATATATAAATTAATTAATAAAAAAAATTAAAAAAAAAAGTGAATAGAATTCATGTTTTCTCGAAAACGTGAGATGAGTTACGTTTTCTAAAAAGCGTGATTTGATTCTAACTTTATGATCTTAAATTTTAATTATAAAAAGCTCTTATTGCTGAAGAAATTTAATATAGTGCTCCATTTTTAAAATTTATCGTTTATGTTTTTGCCATTCGATTTTAAGATTTTTTAAAAAAATCTAATCTTCGATCTACTGAGCCTAAGTTTATATCTTTTTCTCACTTTTTATTTATTTTAAATCCTTAATAATTGCAGGAAATAGAATCTTCCCAACGATTGAAATCCAGTTCGAACACTTAAAGAAGGAAGCCTACGAGTGCGTTTGATAAACTCCGTTTCATATTTTTATGTCATTAATCGTATTTATAAGAAATTCATTCTTGAATATGAAAAAAAATAATCTTAATAATTTCTACGGAGACGAAAAAATAAAAAATAATAAAAACTACAGAAGCTGCTTTGTATAATTATTCGATCCATTTTTTTTAATAGATATCAATTTTCTAATAACCTTCTTGACTTCGGCTAAATCATAGAAAGCATGGATGGATTGGTATAGCTTTAGAACATATCTAATTTCTTTAATTTAGTTGTCATTTAGGTTGGTGAGATTTATGTTTCTTAATGTCCTTTCTTTCTGTGTTTATTAATATAGCATTCATAATCGTATTTATATTACCTATTTAGAGAAAAATATCATATTTAATTACGATGAATGTGTCACAACGATTGTCTTAGAAAATATGTCCTAATTTTTATTATTAAATTTAATTAAAACAATATAACTCTTTATTTTAGCATACTTGAAAACATTTTATTTTTATTCTTTATATATGCTTTCAAGAAAATAGTTAATAACGAACACTTATTCCTCAAAAATAAAATAAAGAAGTTTATCAAAAAGAATATCAGATTTTTTTTCTTCCCAAAGTGATGGATTAGGCCTATTAAGGAAAATTTTTAATTATATTCGACTAGAACGTTCAAAAAATAGTAGCATATTATTAAAGTAAAGATATTGTGAATTAATTTATGTTTTGATTCTTTCAGGTATTTGTTATTTAATTCATGTGTTTATCCATCGGTATTATTTAACTTTCAACCTGAGGGTGAAGGCATCTTAGTACAGTGATTGAGTGATTTGACTTTATTGAGGTCTTGAGTTCAGTCTTTCGCACATACATTATGTATGAGTTTGAGATTAAATTCATAAAATCTCAAAAGAAAAAAAAACTTTCGACCTGAGGGTAACATGAATAATTTGATCTGACCTAATGACAATGATCTATCAACTCAACTATTTATATTTGTGGAGGTTTACCTTTCTCAAAAGTGTCAACATTTCAAGTGCTAACATGTGTATATATATGTAAGGGCTTTATCATCTTAATCATGTATTAACTTAATGATTTATACTATTAATTTTATAAAAGCAATAATTTTAATTATTGACGATTTGATATAAAATTATGATGTTGTGTAATTGTTGACCTCCATACATGCTACATCAATCGAGTCGAGCATACGAGACAAATTCGACTAGGATGCGGCGGTCGTAAATCGAAAAATCTGGACGAAATTGAAAATTGGTCAAATCTGATTGATGTCTTTGTGTCGTAGAATTTGATTGATATATATATATATATATATATATATATATATATATATATATTGCACAATCCCAATGGATTAAGAATGAGAGCGTTGATGCGCTACGCATATATATCGGAGTGCGACGATGCAACAACCTTCGGTTCACCGAAATTGATGCGCGTTAGCGTCGAAGCATCGAAATCTATCGAACAACATCTTTCGCGAATAATTCGGATGAGTTTGAGTGAATGTCGAGTCATTCAAATGCATCGTAATTGAGCTCGATTTTATTTATCTCGCCAAAGTTTCCGACCTCGATTCAAATGGATTATATCTTTTATCCGATCAAAATTACTTAAAATAAACATCTATATTGCTTAAGGTTGTTGAACTAAAAAAAATTTCATATTTCAAGATTTACGAAAGGCAATAAGTTTTACGAGAAGATGATAATTATATATATATATATATATATATATATATATATATATATATATATATATATATGAATTCTTGTTAATCACATTATTTAAATTAAACTATAAATATAATCAAGTCAATTCAAATTATGAAGTCATGAATATAATTACTAAATTTAATGTTATATCCATATACAAAATTAAGATTAATATAACTTTTTATGATCAAATATTATTAATTAAGAGGTGGAGGAGAGTTTAATTATATGATCGGATCAATTCATTTTAAAACATTGTTATATATATAATCTGAACTTCGGTTAGTTTATAAAAAGTTTCCAAGATCTGAATTTTCTCCTATTCAACTATCTTCACTTATTATATGCATATATGTGACAAATTTTATTATTTATTATATTTATTATTATTCTGTGCCCATCCATGAAAATATTATCGACGTAGTTTTATGTTTGAACTCCAATCATAGCGCTGCGCGTGTCCCATATTAAGAAACCCATTTTAAGCGGTTTTTTAACTAACGCATTCGACGATTTAATTCACGACATTAACGCCCGACCCGGCCCGTCTTGTTCAAACAGCGGGAGGAGAAGCGTCGTTGGAATGCTACATTACCCGCATCTGTCCCGTTTGATTTCCAAAATATGTGGTTGCAACATAATGACTTTATGTCATTGTTTGACTAATTGGGCCAATTCATCGATAACTCCATTAAAGGCATGATCCGTTTTTTTAAACTTAAAAGACTAAAACAAACACGACTGGAATAAACATCATTTTAAAACCTTTTGTAAATCTTAAAACAATGGAGGATCTTGTGCTCTCTTGAAGAAGTTTAGATCTAATAAAATGATGAGCTCATCGAAGCTAGAGACAATTTGATTAAATATCAAAACATGGAGGAAACTTATTGGCAAAAGGCTAGTAAACATATAGGCGATGGCGGAAACATAAAATATTTCGCTCTTTTCAACAAAAGAAAAGTTCTAAACTCTATTAATAAAATTAAAACAATAATGATAATTGGATATGGATAAAATGATATTAAAGATTCGGTTATCCAACATTTTCAAAATTTGTTAAACAACAACATTACCACGGAAACTATTTCAAATCCTCATCGATTCCCTCCATGATTACCGACCAAAACATCTCTCTTATTAGGTGTCCATGAATAGAAATTAATCGTTCTTCAAAGCATGAATTGATTAGGTTCTTGGCGGATGGATACACAACTATATTCTTTCAACGTGTTGGTCCATTATTAAGTCTCGATTTGTTATAGACTTTTTCAATGGCAACCCCTTCTAGATCCTTCTAGTACATCCACAGTTCTTATCCCTAAAATAATCACCCGAAACACGGAATGACTTTAGATTAGTCTTTGCACCTTCTTTAACAAACTAATTGCCAAACTAATCACCAACCAATCAACCCTTTTGCCGAATATTATTTCCCGAGAATCAAATGGTTTCATTAAAGGAGAACTATAGGCGATAATATTCTTTTAGCTCAAGAAATGATTCATGATATTGACGTTCTACTTGTAACATTGCCTTCAAACGACATTACTAAAGCCTTTGACAAACTCTCTTGGGATTTTCTTTTTCTATACTTCAACTTTTCGATTTTCAAAAGAATTTATTCAGATCATTAAAAACTGTCACTAATGTTTGGTTCTCATTGTCATTAATGGAGAATCGGTGGTTTCTTCACTTCTAAACATGGCTTCGTCAAGGAGATCCATTATCTCCCTTGCTTTTTATTATAGTAGATTACTTATCCGAGGAACGAGCGACCTATTCTATAATAAGTATGATTTACAAAACTCAAGGTGGATTTATTACTCATCTTTGCTGTCGACAATTTTATCATTTTCAATGCTTCTATATCTCACATAAAATCATTATGAAATTCTTTAACAAATTTGGCAAAGAAAGTGGTCTCCTCCTTAACAAAAATAAAAGTTGTTTCATAACCGCTAATAAAATCACCAATAATAGGATTAATCATATAACGAGGATCACTAACTTTCATCAACAACAACTTAGATCAATTATCTGGTACCCTCTTTTCAAAGGTCATAAAAGATCTTATCTTTTGAATTAATCCACAAAATATCTAACCGTATCTCCTCTTGGGAATACCATTTTCTATCCTTTGGAGGAGGTTAACCCCGATTAAGGTACCCTTAACTCGATGCCTCTTTATCTTATTCAAACTATCGTGCCAACCAACTTTGCATTAATGATTGAGGCTAATTAACAAATTTTTTTGGGGTTCTAATACCTCTTCCTCAAAAATACCGTCTTCTTGGCACAAAATCTGGCATCTTTGAGGAAGGTGGTCTTGGTTGTAAACCTATTAAAGATACCATCACCATTCTCATATAAACTTTGGTGGAATTTTAGAAGCAACAATAGCCTTTGGGCTAACTTCATGACAAACAAATATTGCCTATCAAAGCACCCCTTGAATTGCTCTTACAAAACTAACGCTTCTCCCATTTGGAAAAGACTTTGTAATATCAAATGGAAGGCGGAATCATTAATTTTTTGGGGCATTAACTCTGGCAACTCTTTCTTACGGCAAGATAAGCGGCTTGGAAATAATTCCTTCATGAATTAATTTCCTCATGTTCTATTGATACTATCAAAGTTAAATCTTTCAGGAATAATAATAGATGGAACTTTTCCAAGCTCATCAAGTATATCCCTTCTCCTTTTAGACAAACTTAATAATATACACATTACACCCAACAAAAAAATCGATTCTCTTTAAACTCTCTCACAATGGCGAATTCAATTTTAAAATGTTTGGCTTAAGATCAAAGAAACGTGATTATTCCAAAGTGTATGCTAGACTTTGGCATAACAATATCCCACCTCATACTCTATTCTTACTTGGCGTATCTTAAAAACTTTGTCCCTATTGACTCCTTGATGTGGGGTAAAGGTTTTCACCTTCCGTCAAAATGTCATTGTTGCTCCCATATTGAAAATGTTAATCACCAATTTGTGAATGGAGCGATTGCCTCTAAACTTTGGCTTTGTACGATAATCTATTCTCCATTGACAAATTCAACGCTACTATTTATCACTCCTCGAGATATATTTTGAAAACAATATCAAAGGTCATATTAAAAGCGTTCGCTATCATTATTATTTAGTTTATTTGGATGGCTAGAAATGATGCTAAGCATAACGATATCACTATGAATCATTTCAAGATAATTGCTAAAACTAAATTCAAAATCCGTGATTTATTTAAAGCCAACCTTATTAAATATAAACATTTTAAAGGGTGTAAATTTGTAGCCTCAAAATTGGGTTTGTAATTGCCGGATAAAGACACTTCTAATCAAGCCAAAATACTTTATTGGGCCAAACCACATGATAATGTCATCAAAATTAACACGATGGAGCTGTATCTCTAGATGTGGTGGCATCTTTAGAAATTTCAATGGTGATGTCCTCTTGGCCTTTGCTAATCCTCTTATTACTAACTCAGTTCCTTTTGCTGAACTTACGGTAGTTTATAATGCTCTTGACATTTCCTTACAGAAAGGTTGGCTTAATATCTGGCTTGAAGTGGATGCCTTACTACTAATCGATCTCCTGCAGTCCGAAAAAAATGGCAATGCTGAATTATATTATTTACTCAAGCGAACTAAAACTTTTCTCAACCAATTTAGTTATAAAATCACTCATATATGGAGGGAAGGAAATGCTTGTGTTGATTACCTTGCTAACTTAGGAACTAGATTGAATGGGCCCATTACTTTTGATAAACATTCTCTTCTTCTTAAACACTTACAAGGATTGGTTAACGGACAAGGTTTTCCTTATATTAGATCTTAATATCATTTGTAAGGCATTGCATCTTGTCTTCGTACTTGGTCAGAATGATGAAGCACCCTATGTTAAGCACCCTGTATTACTTGCTTTTGTTGATCTGCTGCAGTCTGCTCCCCCCTATCTCTAATGGGGACTTTATTTTCTCTTACAATTGGTTTAATATTCAAATTAGTCAATGTTTTCAATGGTGTTTAATCTACTATTTGTTTTATTGGCCTTTTTTTTCATTTTGAAGGCCTCTTGCCTTTTTCATTTTGAAAGGCTCTTGGGTTTATCGGCTCGATCTCATTCAGTGTTGGTCTTCTTGTTTGCTCATCTCGGTTGGAAAATATGGCTCGTCACGTGAGTAACTCTTCCCTATTTTCGCTTGTGGTTCTTGTTTCTTGGGCTTGGTTTTCCGATCATCACAGCTACCTCATTTTTATTTGGTTGGTGCGAGTCTTATGAGCTTTATTAGAATGGTATTATGGCTTTAGTCCCTTCCTATCTTGGATGTTGTTGCCTTTTCTTTGTCTTGTTCTCGGATTGATTGTTGATGGATTATCAGAATGGAGGCCTTGAATCGCTATTGGGCTTACTCTAATTGTTTTTTTTAATAATTTTGGTTGCGGTTCATTCCCTGTGTTGAGCTATGCGCTTCCTTTTCTTATTGCTTTCTCGAACATTAATAAGATTGTTTCACGGGTTGTTTCTCGCAAAAGATTCATTTACATATCATGTGATTGGGATGGTGTTAATTATAGGCTCATTGACTTATTTACAGTTTTAAAAGTTGTCTCCTCGTAATTTTCTTATGGAGGGATTATATGTTGAACTAATTTCTTTGAATATGGCTATTCATGAGATTGCTAAGATGGCTCACTCACTTATGTTTATATATTTCTCATGTCAAGATGGCTATATTGATGATATTTTTCTTGAATGAGACTCCTTATCCTTCAGCTCTTAGCAATTACCTATACATTTTAGATATGATTTTGCTTAGGTTTGTAGGTGTTTCTCTCTTTTTATCTTGCAGGTTTGCTCCATATTACCAAGCACTCTTACAACCATCAGAGCATTGGCCTTAACCTTCCTTTAGCCTATTATGTTAATCATCTTGTATCTTTTTATTGCTTTAATGTTTTCTTTTGCTCTTGGATGTACTTAGATGGGGATTTACTCTTATTGTAGCTCTTTGAGCGTTTGGTTGAGTTTATCCCTTTGGACCTTGTAACCCTTTTTTTGTGGCAATAAAATACCCCCGCATCATGGGGTTTCCCTAATATATATATATATATATATATATATATATATATATATATATATATATATATATATATATATATATATATATATATATAATATAATATTTTTTTTTTAACCAGAATAGAGAGAAAATAAAATCTCATTTCATTTTTGAAGCAGAAGATGGATAATGAATTTGGGAGTAATAAACTTGATGATATTGACCAATTTAATGATGTATTAAATAACAATACATCGCAAATTTCCTCCGTTGTATATGTATAATTTTTTACGGTTTGTTAGTGATATTCTTTGAAACTATTTTATTTAGGGTATAATTTTTGTTTGGAGTTCAAGAGGGCTTTGCTTATTTTAGGAAGTGTTTTGCATTGTACTCTCATACTTTCATGACAATCTCATATTATTTTCATGATTTCCGCTGTTTGGATATAATATGTTTATTAGATTCCATCAGAAGCAATTTGAAGGTTGATTAGTTAGTTTTTAGGGGAGTTTTGCATGTGTACTCTCTGTACTCTCATGAGAGCACAAAGTTTTTTTCTCATTTTTTTCCAATTTTTTGATATTGGACAAAATATTTTTATTAGATTCCATTAGTAATAATTTGGAGGCTGTTTGGTTAATTTTTAGGGGAGTTTTGCATCTGTACTCTTAGTACTCTCATGAGAGTATAAAGAATTTTTCTCATTTTATTCTAGTTTCTTTAGCCTATTTGGAAGAAATATATTCATTATATTCCTTTATAAGCAATTTAGAGTTTGGTTAATTTTTAGAAGAGTTTGCATCTATGTACTCTCATGAGAGTCTGTATTTTCTCATATTTTTCACTTTATTTGGCCTATTTGGAGAATATGTTCATTACATTTCATTAAGTAATTTGGAGGCTTATTGGTTGATTTTAGGGAGTTTTATTTGTACTTTCGTACTCTCATACTCTCAATTCTATACTCTCACTATTGAGTCAGAGTATTTTGCTCATTTCTTTCCAATTTCTTTTGCCTGTTTGGAGTGAATATGTTCATTAATTCCCATTAGAAGCAATTTGAAGACTATTTGGTTAGTTTTTAGGTGTAATTTGCATCTGTACTCTCTATACTCTCATGAGAACATCATTGCTCATTTTTTTTTTTTTTGGCTGTTTGGAGAATATGTTCATTACATTGTGGAAGTAATTTGGTGTTTGATTAGTTTTAAGGGTGATTTGCAGTACTCTCTATACTCTCATGAGTCTGAGAAGCATCTTTTTTTTTCTTTGGCCTCTTTGGAGGAAATATGTTCATTACATTCCACTAGGAATAATTTAGAGGCTGATTGGTTGATTTTTAGGAGAGTTTTGCATCTGTACTCACAGACTCTCATGAGTCTGAGCATTTCATATTTTTCCACTTTGTTTGGCCTGTTTGGAGAGAATATGTTCATTACATTTCATTGGAAGTAATTTAGGAGGCTGTTTAGTTGGTTTTAGGATAGTTTTGCATCTGTATTCTTTGAGAGTACATAGCATTATGCACATTTTTTTCACATTATTTGGCTTGTTTGGAGGGAATATGTTCATTACATTATATTAGAAGCAATATGGAGGCTAACTAGTTGGTTTTTAGGTGTAATTTGTATTTGCACTCTTATGAGAGTCTGAGCATTTTCATTTTTTCATTTTTTGCTTTGGAAGAATATGTTCATTATATTTTATTAGAAGTAATTTGGAGGCTACTTGGTTACTTTTTAGTGAATATTTACATCTGTACTCTCTGTACTCTCATGAGAGTACAGAGCATTTTGATCTTTTTTTCTAATTTCTTTGATCTATTTGGAGGAAATATGTTCATTACATTCCATCAGGAATAACTTGGAGTCTGATTAGTTAGTTTTTAGGAGAGTTTTGTATCTATACTCTCTGTACCCTCATGAGAGTACATCATTTTCACATTTCCCCCCACTTTCTTTGCCCTGTTTGGAGGGAATATATTTAATACATTCCATTTGAAGTATTTTGGAGGATGATTGGTTGATTAGGGAGTTTGCATCATACACATATACTCTCATTAGAGTACAGAGTATTTTCACATTCTTTTTCCAATTTTTTGGCCTGTTTAGTGATAATATGTTTAATACATTCTATTTGAAGCATTTTCAAGACTGATTGGTTGATTTTTATGGGAGTTTCTTTGGCCTGTTTGGTGATAACATGTTTAATACATTCTCGTGAGAGTACAAAGCATTTTTAAAACTACTTGTAATCGCCATGTGGTTATCCTAATTAATTGTCCCTTTATTGTATGGAATAATCTACTATTTCAATCGATTCTTAGTTCTTTTGCGCACATATATTGGTGTATCATGTTATTAATATGGTGGATGATACCATATGTATTGCTGACCCTTTCTAGGATTTCCTCACTATGGGGTTACCTCTTTGTCGAGTTATTGTGGATTGTGCATTCTGATATTATGTTGGCACTATTTGGGGTTTCTTATCTTAACAGTGATTTGTGTTGCCTTCTCTCCCATGTGTATGTGGTTGTGCCTTGGTAAGCAGGTAACTTTGATTGGTGTTGCTTTCTAGTTTGGGGTGTTGCTGGCTATGATTTATGCTATTATGTTGGCAATATTTGCTTAGGAAGGAGTCTTTGTCAACCCTTTTCGGTCGGTTATGGTAACTTATCTTCCATAGTGTTTGTGCAGACTTTGGTATCGGTATTTAAGATCACACAATTTTCATCCATTGGCTAATGTTTTCCCCAGTTTGTAGCCATGATGGGATGATTTCACCCATTCCCTTCCTTTGAAGTTTGGATGCTCTATGCTGATTGTGTAAGTGAGCCTTTCTACATTTCTCTATGTATTCTCATTATTCAATTTTACTTTCAATTTGCTTGTATCACTTTTGACTCTTCCTTCCATATGTTTGCATATTCGGTTATTTTTTGCAAGTTCCTTCTCTCTCAGACATAGACTTCTCTTATCCTCAAGAGTTTGTTGATTAATGGCTTGATCTCCTTTGTTTATACCTTTTTCTTTCTTTACTTTTTCCATATGTTTTGATCCAGACTTAGCTAGGATTTATTCTCTAGGATGTCTCAGATCTCTTTAAGCAAGAGTTCTTGAGTTTATCCCCTTTTAAGCCCTTATAATCATTTTATTGTGGCAATAAAATTCCCCTATATTGGGTTCCCTTAAAAAAATAAAATAAATAGGTCTTCACTAATGGTCCAATTTCCGATTACTAAATTTGTACTTATAGCTTATGAAATTCAGTTGGTCTATAATGTATAATGTTATGCTGAATGTGCTTGTATCAAAATGCTTTTTCATAAGTCTTTTCTATATAGCCTTACATAGCTATGAGAGGTTCATTCTACTGCATCATTGGCTTTAATATTGAATTATATTTTACTCTATTAAGTACTCCACATTTTAGATATCTTTACAATGTAGTAGAAGGTATTTGTTAAGATTTTTGAATCAAAATATAGTTTAAAATTAGTCATTATATTAGTTAATTCAATTTAAAATATGACATAATTTGAATGTGAAAATTAATTAATCAACCTAAGAAACTATTTAAGAAATTAATGACATGTATCTTACATATGTGTTATGATTATGAGTAGAATGAAAAATTATAGAGTAAAAGACAATTAATGTATTTTAATTTTTTCTAAATGATAATTAAAATTATCTTCAAACATTAATTTTGGTTGAACATATATTTTAAGCTGTTTTTAATTTATTCAGTAGAGAATACAACGAGAACAGACAAAAAACCTAGAGAACAATATGTTTAATTTATATTTTAAGATATATTACAGCTGCAGAGAAATACATATCTTAAATTATATTATAGAAGTGTTTAATATAGAGCACAGAAAGAAGGAGAGTGAGGCAGAGAGTACAGAGTACAGAGAGTACAGAGAGTACAAAGAGTACAGAGGGTACACCTGCAAAATTGCTCAAAAATGGTTACTATTAAGGATCCCCAAAAGCTGTAATGGAATCTACTTAACATATTAATGATGACAGCCAAAAGGTCATAACAAGCAATCCAAAAGTCTCCAAATCATGTTACACTAAACATTTTCTCTCGACCAGAAAAGAAAAAGTGAAAAATGAAAATAATATGTATCCCGAAGACAAAGAGTAAAAACACCTCAAACATGCTAATAGTCGACCTCAAACTACTCAAGGAGAATATAATAAAATAATTGTACCCAAACAACCCAAAAAAAACTGGAGAACTTGTACATAAAAATCAGTACTCTCAGAGACGTACAGAGAGTACAAAGAGTATAGAGAGTTCAGAGAGTATGAATGCAAAACTCTCCTAAAAACCAACAAATAAGCCTCCAAATTACTTCCAATGGAATGTAATGAACATATTCTCTCCAAATAGGCCAAACAAAGTGGAAAAAATATGAGAAAATACTTTGTACTCTCATGAGGGTACAGAGAGAGTACAGATGCAAAACTCATATAAAAATCAATCAATCAGCCTCCAAATTATTCCTAATGGAATGTAATGAACATATTTCCTCCAAACAAAGTGAAAAAAGTCGAAAATACCAGTACTCATGAGAGTACAGAGAGTACATATGCCATACTCCCCTAAAAACCAATCAATTAGCCTCCAAATTGCTTCTAATGGATTCTAATAAACAAATACTATCCAAATAGACCAAATAATCTGAAAAAAAAGAGAAAAATGTTCTGTACTCTCATGAGAGTATAAAGAGTACACATGCAAAAAAAAACCCATAAAAACCAACCAATCGACTTAAATCGCAAAGTCATGTATGAGCATATTATATCCGCAAGTCTTTTAAAAAAATGCCAAAATGGGTTGTACTCTCTAAGAGTAAAGAGACACATGCAAAATCAAGTAAACATTCATAAATCAACCTACAAATAAATTGTAATACCATCGAAACATATTATATCCAAACATGCCATAGAATTCACAAATCCTTCAACAAAGACCAAACATCCTAAAATATGATATATTAAATATTTCACAAGGAAAATAACTCAAAATTTTGAAAATAATGACGTGTACCATCATGACAGTATAGAGAGTACACATGCAAAATATCTCCAATAACAACTAAAACACGTCCCGTTCATTTAAAGAAGTTAAATGTTCCAACCACCTACTACTGGTGAGAAGAATAGAGAAAACCCTAAATTCATTAAAGTTCAAGAATGCAGGTGTAAATACCTCATGAAGTCGCCTACAATACCTCATGAAGTCCAAGCATTAATGGCTACCAGAAAGATGAAGAAGGCATTGCGGTAGAAATCATCGAAGAAGAGCCCCAGGAAGGAGAGTAGTCCTTCTAGGATGGTGAAGAGGCCAATGACTATCGGAGAGCTCATGAGGGTGCGGATGAGAGTGACAGAGCAAACTGATTCACGGATCCGGTGTGGGTTGCTCAGGATCTTTACTAGCCATCTTGGGAGGCGTGTAGAATCTATCATTTTTCCACTAGAGTTAATGCAAAGTTTAAAGCTTCGATTTTTCATACAGGAAGAGTATGAAGCTTGGCATAGTAGAAATCAAACTTCTTGTGGCTAGGTTACTTACACCCTCTCATGGCATTAGATAAATCGGATGTTGCATCTCAAAAGCTTAGACATATCATATGTGGAGCTTCAAATAGGCCCATAGAGACAGGAAAGAGTTTAGAGTCAATGCAAATTCTTCGCAAGGTCAATGTCCAAAGCTAGGTCAAGTAGATGGATTTTCTTATAATGCATGCCACTGGATGGAAGTCCCCAATCTCCACATACTACATGTTGTTAGAAGCATGTTTCGATTACAAGGAAGGATATGTAATAGATGAAATAAATGAGTTATTGGAATTGATCAAGAAGACTTGGGTTGTCTTAGGAATATCTCGGATGCTTCATAATCTATGTTTCTTGTGGATTTTGTTTTCTCACTTTGTGAGAACCGGGCAAACAACTTTGATTTGTTGGTTGCAATAGATAACCAACTAATGGAGGTTTTGGAGGATGCTAAATCAAATAAGGATGTGGTTTACGAAGATATTAAGTTCAACCTTGAGTTCAATAATGGGATGGACATAGAAAAGACTTTTAACTTACTGTGGGCTTTGAAATTCTGCCACCCACCTCTTCGATGAAAAGAGTAGTTTAAAGTGTCAGTATAATTTTCAGAAGGTAGATGGAATAGTAGATAAGACACTACCCAGAGATTTCATCCTCATTTGGTGAGAAGTTTAAATCTGGTTCTGTGTTTCCTATAAAGAAAGCCCCTATAGCACCCTCTCAATGAGAGAGAACTTTTAATTTAGGATAGTCATTAGATCGCTTAATGCATAGCGTATAGTAGCAGCATATAGAGTTTTAGAATTTAAGATATAGAATTTATCATTTTACCTTAAACCAGATGGTTTGGGGAATGATGACGTGCCCGATCTAGATCCCATGATTTTGCCATCCCGGGCAGTCACGATCCCTAGTCTACTTAGTCAGAGGAGGTAGTCGACCCAACCTAACAAAAGGATCCTCATCAACAACACATGGGTTACATTGTCCAAGAAATCTTTGTAGACCTTGGGTGGTGTTTGTCTAAGAAAATAAGCTTAAGTCTACCTCAGCTGACAGAGGGCTATTTGCCTTATCAAGTATACCCTATGATTCACAACTCAAAGGGCAGAGCCATTGGGGAGCATATGAGCTACGATCGTGATCATAATATAATGGAGCTGGACTGGCCAAACCACCCGATTAGAGGACTCTGGTCGTAACTGCTTCATCTGTGGAGCCTACTAGCCAAGCCACGCAGTCAAAGGACATGGGCCATGCCCTTACTGGCAAGGGATTGATTGTGAGTGAACATAGTAGAACACTTGATTTGACATTGGCTCTTTGTGAGCTAGAGTTTTCTTAATTTATCACCCCCGATAAATAGTTGAGAAAGGTGGATAGATTGAGTTTGATTTGAGCTTTTAACGATAGAGTTTCATTTAAACAATTTTAGATTGCTACTTAATTTGATTTGGAAAATTAATTAATTGAAATATGTCTGAGAGCTTTAGATCCTCCAACTGCTAGTCGCCAATAGGATGTCTAATTTGACGTAATCGCCTCGATATTTCACTGATTTGAAACACTTTTTATAAGTTTTTAGATTTTGTTAGCTCGGACCCAATCCTAAGACTAAACCGAAGCAAGAATCATCCAAACACACAATTTAAGCATTCAGCAAAGGTTCGGGCACATGCAGGTGTTTATAATTTTAGATAATTTCATCTAACTAATGAAATCATTGATTGTGAAAATCATAGTTAGGATGAAATTCCTTGATTTTTGGTTGAAGGAAGCCTTATAATTTTTAAAGAATTGGATTTAGTATTGCCTTCTGTCTGCTTGAATAAAGAGATGCAGATTCGGTGACAAAGAAGGTATTTTGATTTAGATTGTAATTTAACATACTACTGACACTTAGTTTACTTGTTGAATTTTTTGTACTTTTTTCAACTTGATTATGCCCAATTTACATCAATTTTGAAAAATTATGCCGATTTTAGTGTTTGTTGCTTCAACCCTACTCATGCTTATTAGTTAGCATAGTAATCACCTCCACATTCGTTTAAGAATTATTAAACTTAATTTAGATTCATCCTTAGATTTTGAGGTAATTGCACGTTTGTTATGAGTTTGGCATTAGTCCCCACCCCTAAATTTTAATTAAAACTTGTCTAATTTTGTGAAATTTACAAGAAAAGAGAACTCAATCATTACTTCCATTTAAGCCATAGAGAATAGCTATTAGAGTTTGTGAGTTTAATATTAGCCTCCCTCAAAGTTTGTGAGTTTAATATTCGCCTCCCCCAGATTTCACTTGGATTTTAAATAAATGTTCTTTCCTTTCCAAAATTTTCTTTAAAGGCTCCTCCCCTTTTTTTCTTGTCACTTTAGTTTAATATTATAAGTTTCCTCGTTAGCTTAAGTCCATTTTACTCTCCCATTTTTCTAAGTCAAAAGATTTGATGCAATTTCAACCTCTCGATCATCCCCTGTAGGTCGCATCGGTGTTTTTTACTGCACTGTTGAGTGAAGTGGTGCCTTGTGACACCACAATCAGTTTTTATCTCGTCGAGCCCTGCTGAGCACAACGAGGCCTTCATACATAAAAAAAGACAAACAATGCAATATATATTCCTCCCCCCTTTTTTTTTCTAAGTTTGGAAATTAGAAAAATTTACACATTTCATCCTGCGAACATCTAACAAGTGGTGGCTTACTCAGATGCCTCATTGAATGAGTGTCGCGACACCACATTATTTTTTCATCTGGCTACCGAAAGCACAACGAGGTCTTCAAACCCAAAGAAACACAAGCATGTATATATATTCACATTCACAGATCCCACATGTTCTGATGCATTTTTGAAAGGCCGAAGGAACGGGGGTATGCGCGAGAATGTAAGGTAAGAAAATCGAAGGATGAATTCACACATCCGACGATGTTCTTCCCCGATTTTGGCGCTCATGAAGGAAGCTAAGGGTGCGACGAAAAAATTGAAGGAAGAATTCGCTTTCTGACGATGTTCTTCCTCGATTTGACAGAGGAAAACGAGATTAAAGCGAGGGTATGTAAAATGAATAATTCACTTGCGATGATGTTCTTCCTCGATTCGGCTACAAAATGACAAAATTTGGATGTGTTATGGGCTCATGGGAAGGATCTATGAACGCCAGATTTTGGGTCGATTGCACAGACGCCACGGAAGGAGGTTTGTTGGTCGATAGGCAGGGAAGGTGCGGCTTTGTGCATGGGCTACAAATAATGGGCCTGAGGCAGAGGCAAACCGGGTCGGAGACTGAGATAACAGTCCTGGTCTACAGAACGTCAGAAGGTCGCAAGCGGCTGACGGGAGGGTTGAGCGGAGTGGGATCGAGTCGATTTCACGTCCACGGGGCGCGATGTCAAAGGAGCTGCGGATCTGACCCAGGATGCACTGAGCTGGGTGCACGAGGTCATGGAACTGGGATTTCATGGGTTTGCCGGTAGTCGGTACGGCCGGCAGCGCTGTCAAATGAACCTAACACGGCACGGCATGCTGCGGGTCATGACGCTGGGACCGAGGGTCTACGGAATGCGGAAGGAATTTGTCGATGGGCACAGAAGATGGCGCCAGCCAACGGTGAGAATTGGACGCCTGTCGCAGATTTTGGCCACGGACGGGCTGGATGGCGCCTCACAGGGTCGGATGCGTGAATGCGTTATTGGTCGATGGGAGCGCGAGGATTCTGACGAAATATTCATAAAAAAGGAAAAAAAAAGATTTTACCTTCTTTGTAGAGGGGAAGGGTGTTCGAGAGAGAAAACGGGCTTTGGAAAATGAGAGGGAGAATGAGAGAGTGGGGGGAGTGAGAGAGTGGGGAGGAGGGAGTAATTTTTCAGTTTTTTCTCCCTTTTTTGTTTCTTTTTTTAGAAAACTAAAAAAAAAGAAAAATGCGGGGAACGGTTGTTGAGTAAGGGTAATTTAGGGATTTTAAAATTAATTTTAAATTGATTAAATGGCTTTAATTTGAATTTACACTAATACATACAATATATATACCGATTTAGGATAATTTCATTATTCTCGTTCAATGATCGTGAGGCCATTTGATTCGAAATGGCACCAAATTGAGTCAATTTCAATTTAAAATGCCAATCACTAATTTTTCAGGCACTGCTCAATTGAGTGCGAACAATCTTATTTGATAGATTTTAATATTTTAAAGCCAATGTCGTGATCGATTTCATGAACAGAGGTCATTTGATCCTCATCGGTGCCTCTTGACCTCGATATGTGTGCAGGCGCGTTGACGACTCGAGCGGTTGATCGGTTGCTCATCAAGTCGTGCAATATTTATATCCTGACCAATTTCAACATTTTAAATGTGATGGAGAAGTCCGTTCATCAATCGGAGTTCATTTGAGTTGATTTTGGCGACATCCAGTGAGATTCAGCCTCGATTTGCATGTTGTCACTTCAAATCACTCAATATTTGCATAGACTAATCCGAATTGAATGCGGATAGTCTCATTGATAGATTTCAATATTTTAAAGCTAACAACATGATCGATTTCATGAATGGAGGATGTTTGATCATCGTCGCAGCCTCTTGACTTTGATATACGCGTCGACACATTAATAGCTCAAGCGCTTAATCGACTGCTCATTAGATTTTGCAATATTTATATTCTGATTAATTTCGACATTTTGAACACAATGGAGAAATCCGTTCATCGATCGGAGGTCCTTTCCACCATTTTCAGTGACATCGAGTGTATTTTGAGCCTCAATTTATGCACTATTACCTCCGAAGTCTATCAAATTTGACTTGTGGGCTTGACTTGGTTTATGATACTGAGGTCAACAAATGCCCCAACAAATGTGATCATGAAGCGTCACGCATGAAAATTCCTTGGGCCGCCACAAAACTTGGATCATTTCGATTGCAATAAGCTATGAAACTTTAACATGATTTGTGATTAGTATGCTGCCTTGTTCAGGAGATGCTAAATGACAGTCAGAATCGACTTGTCGGGATCGACTTGTCAGATTGATAAAAGCTCTTACACCATTACTATCTGCTTTAATGGATTTGTTGAAGATCTCTTTGTTTTATGTTCTTGCAGATTTGAGTCTCCTCTGACCCTAGCTTCATGCTTGGTTGGGTTTGATGGAGGAATTAGTCTGCTTGTTTAGATGAAGGACTCCATTAGGGAATCAGTCTATCTGTGCTTGACCAGATTTTGAATTCCTTCTATCCTAGCTTTGAGCTTGACGGACTTGATGAAGGATTGACCTGACTTGTCAACATTGACTTGTCAGGAAGTGTATGTATGTCATGAACCCTGTGCTTGCTGCTTTGATGGATTCGTTGGAGGATACATACAGATGACCTAGCCTTCCGGCTTATATAGGGTCAATGTTGAGTTATTAGTCTAGTAACATGTGCTTTAATAGACTGAATAATCATAAAATTTCTTTAGTTCGGCCATCGACTTTGTATGAACTATGGAATTGCTTCCTCGGTCTTGTGCTTTCTACTTTAACGGACTTGATGAGAAGATAGGCTTTGATCTTTGCTTTGAGCTTGATTAGGTCATTTGAGATTAAAATATCACCTTGTGTAATATGAAGATTTGAAGAATTGAGCATTTTCTCAAATTGCCTTGATCTATCGATCAAGTATAGAGATCTCTTGGATCTTTGTT
Source organism: Cymbidium sinense (assembly GCA_021442155.1). NCBI lineage: Eukaryota > Viridiplantae > Streptophyta > Magnoliopsida > Asparagales > Orchidaceae > Cymbidium > Cymbidium sinense. The sequence goes on from CM038226.1 coordinate 8,409,093, forward strand.
GCTTGTAATCTAAGCTCAATCTAGTTTGAGATTGAACATATCGTCATTGGATTGACGGGCGCTCTTTCCACGCCTTTTCTTGCAGTTGAGTGAGAGTCGAACTCACCCATATTTGGGCTTGTTGAGTTCGACCTTTAGAACTTACTTGAGTCTTTAACTTATATAATGGATTAGTGTTTTGTCATCGAAGAATGGGGGCTCTCGGCTTTTCTTGCGGCTTGTTGAGTGAGGACGTCAAATAACTACCATTTGTGGGCTTGTTGAGTCCCACCTTTAGAACCCATCCGTCCTAGACTTGATGTAGAGGTTGATGTTTCTCCAAATTAATTGATTGAAGCTTCAAATCGGAGTTCTTTGACTTGATCTCCAAAATTTGGCAAATCTGAGAGATAAATTTCTTGACATTTAGGTTTGTCCTTTCATGCATAGAAATAGATTCTTTTTGTTTCTACAAGAACATGTAACTTAATAATGATAATTATAGATATATTCAGGGATTTCGGTGTAATGATTGATGTCAACCTGAATAAAAATATATTTGAGGATCTCTTCTTTTGGCACGATGTCAACTCAAATAAATTTAATATAAACTAAAAAATGCCCCCTGTCTTGCAGGGGGAATTTTAAAGTATGTTTTAGAAAATTTTCAAGATGAAAATATACAAATACATCCATATTTGAATTGATGTACTCTAAAAGAGATTTTAACATATTATATTGATTTCATCTGTATATGAAAATCTAAAAATGCCCCTTGTGTATCAGGGGAATTTTCACGAAAAAGTTCTTCATCTGGAGTATGTTTATCTAAGGATCTCGGCATGAAGCACGATGTCAACCTAAATAGATATACTAAAAAAATGTGTCTTGTGGGGTATTTCTATTGTACCTTGGGAATGTATTTAATATGTATAATACTTTTCGGTAACTAATCATTGGTCTTTCACCTTTATATTTGGTATGCCTCTCCTTGATACACATTTTTAATGATAAAAGGGCCTTCTCAACTAAGCTCAAATTTGACACCAAATTTTAGTTTGAGAATAATTGGTCTTCTCAAAGACAGACCAATTCCCTTTTGGAATGTTCGAGCCACTATGGTCAAAAGCTGACATCTTTGCTCGATAGACTTCTAAATTTTGATGAGCTTGTAATTTAACTTCATCAAGCGCATCAAGTTTCTTCATTTTCAGATGAGTATTTTGATCTTCAGTTAGATTGTACTGGATGGCTACTCGAAGTGAAGGCAACTCAACTTCAAGAAGAAGCTGCTTTCTAAATACTAATGAATAGGGAGTGGCTTTAGCTTCTTGTAGGTAGTTCGATACGCCCATAGAGCCTTTACTAACTTGTTATGCATTCTCTCTTATTTTTAGTAAGAATCTTATTGAGCTTAATATCTTGTTGAAGGCTTCTGCCAAACCATTTGCTCTTGGATTGTATATTGAAGAGTATCGCCAATCAATTTTATGTCGATTGATAAATCAATAAATCAGTACACTTTTAAAGACTGTGCCATTACCAAAAATTATTCGGCATAGCACTCCAAATCTATAGACCACATTATGCGTGAAGAAGTTGATCACCGAGTAACTTCTTTAAATGGAGTACCACTTAGAGAAATACCGCTAGGATGAAGTGATGTCCCTTGATGTTCGATCAATTGATCCAATTACATCGTGCTCAACATTGAAAGTGATGCTATTGTTGGGTGTAATAGAATTGGAGGTTGATGGATGAGATCCCCATGTACTTGACACTCATGATACTTCTTAGCATGATTAATACAATCTCTCACCATAGATGACCAATAATAACCCATCCTTTTGATCATTACTGCCATCTTGGGACCTGACTGATGTGCACCACAAAGTCTTTCATGAACTTCAACCATCACTTTAATAGCTTCATTTACATTTAGGCATCGTAGCCACATTTGTTCAAAGGATCTCATATAAAGTGTTATAAGCATAGCATTCTCTTCCGATTTGAGTTAGTAATTTATTACTTGGTAATTTGCCTTCTTTAAAGTAGTCGACAAAGGCTTGCCTCCAATCACATGACTCTTCTACAATAAAGGCTTCACATTGCTTTTCTGAGGCAATGTCATTCTTAGCTCTTCTTGGTACAACTTCTTATTGATTTTGGAGAGTATGAGGAGAAACCCGAGTCACACCCTGCTGGGTCAAATTTGGTAACCCCTCTACCTACGGGGAATAATACTTTACTGGCTCTAAGACTCGGCGAGTAAATATGTCGATCATGACATAATCACCATTCATACTTGTCATTTCCTTAGGTAGTCTTGCTAAGCAGACAGCTTTGCTATTCTGATCGAGATTCGAGTGTGATATTTGGTATCTTTCATAGCTCAAGAACTCGCCATGATAGAAAGCTAACTTGTTGATTCTATAGATGCTATGTACTTAATTTATAATAAGCTGAGAATCGCCAAAAATATGTAAGTTCTGAATGCCTATGAAAATAGCTTCTTTCAGACCTGCCACTAACGCTTCATATTCAGCTTCATTATTAGTTTTTAGCTCGGTCAATCCATATGATCGTCTCATTATCCCTCCTTTTGGTGTTATGAAGATGACGCTGATTCCTGCTCTTACTCTTAGAAAATTTAGAGATTGGACTTGTTTGATCGATGAGGCTCCATCGAAGTACATTTCTCAAATTTGTGATTTTTCTCTTTCATGAATGAGCATAATTTGCTCATCGGGCAAATCATCATTAAAAGAATGTTGCAATTGATGTCATGCATAGAAATGGTGTCATTTTATCATCCATATTGTCCATTAGCAATTGGATCGTATGTTCTTCTTCCAATTGTTGCTCGCACTTCATACTTAGGTTGCCAATTACTTATGAATTTAGCCACTTTTCAAATTCAGATCTTAAAAACTTTTATAAACTAACCGAAGTTCAGATTATATATATAACAATGGCTTAAAACGAATTCCGATCATATAATTAAACTCTCCTCCACCTCTTAATTAATAATACTTGATCATGTAAAGTTATATTAATCTTAATTTCGTATATAGATATAACAATAAATTTAGTATATATATATATATATATATTATCTTCTCGTAAAACTTATTGCCTTTCGTGCATCTTGAAATATGAAACTTTTTTTTGTTCAACAAACATAAGCAATATAGGTGTTTATTTTAAGTAATTTTGATCTTTCGGATGCAACGATATAATCCATTTCACAATCGGAGGTCGTTAAACAACTTTGGCGACGATAAAAATAAAATCGAGCTCAATTATGCAACGTCGCATTTGAATGACTCGACACTCACTCAAACTCATTCGAATTGTTCTCGAAAGATGTTGTTCGATAGATTTCGATGTTTTGACGCTAACGACGTGATCAATTTCGAGAATGGAGGTTGTCTGGGCATCGCCGCCTCGACTCGACATATACGCTGGGCGATCGATGACTCTCCTTAATCGATCAATGACTCGGAAGTAATATGCATATTTCGATCAATTTCGACGTTCTGAACGCGATGACAAAGTCAGTTCGTCAATCGGAGATCATTTTGATCAATTTTTAGTGATGTCCTGTAGCCGATTTGCGACCGCCGCATCCGTAATTTGTCTCGTATGTTTAACTTCGATTGATGTAGCATGTATAGAGGTCAACAATTACACAACATCATAATTTTATATCTAATCGTTAATAATTAAAATTATTGCTTTTATAAAATTAATAGTATAAACCATTAAGTTAATACAGATTGAGATGACAAAGCCCTTACATATATATACATATGTTAGCACTTGAAATCTTGACACCTATGAGAAAGGTAAACCTCCACAAATATAAATAGTTGAGTTGATAGATCATTGTCATTAGATCAGATCATGTTATTCATGTTACCCTCAGGTCGAAAGTTAAATAATACCGATGGATAAAAGCATGAATCGTAACACGCAAAGAATCAAAAACATAAATTAATTAACAATATCTTTACTTTAATAATATGCTACTATTTTTGTACATTCTATTCGAATATAATTTAAATTTCTCTTTAATAAGCCTAATCCATCATTTTGGGAAGAAAAAAAAAATCTGATATTCTTTTTGGATAAACTTCTTTATTTTTATTTTTGAGGAATAAGTATTCGTTATTAACTATTTTCTTGAAAGCATATATAAAGAATAAAAATAAAATGTTTTCAAGTATGCTAAAATAAAAAGTTATATTATTTTAATTAAATTTAATAATAAAAATTAGGACATATTTTATAAGACAATCGTTGTGACATTCATCGTAATTAAATATGATATTTTTTTTTAAATAAATAATATAAATACGATTATGAATGCTATATTAATAAACACAGAAAGAAAGGACATTAATCCAAGAAATATAAATTTCACCGATCGATTATTAGAAAATTGATATATATTAAAAAAAATGAATCGAATAATTATACGAAGCAGCTTCTATAGTTTTCATTATTTTTTATTTTCTCGCCTCCGTAGAAATTATTAAGATTATTTTTTCATATTCAAGAATGAATTTCTTATAAATACGATTAATGACATAAAAATATGAAATGGAGTTTATCAAACGCACTCATTGGCTTTCTTCTTAAAGTGTTCGAACTGGATTTCAATTGTTGGGCAGATTCCATTTCCTGCAATTATTAAGGATTTAAAATAAATAAAAATCGAGAAAAAAAATAAGAGCTTTTTATAATTAAAATTTAGGATCATAAACTTAGAATCAAATCACACTTTTTAGAAAACGTAAACTTATCTCACGTTTTCGTGAAAACGAGAATTCTATTCACTTTTTTTTTTTTAATTTTTATTAATTAATGTATATATAATAATTATTCGTATTTCTCGTATTTCTCGTATTTCATATTTTTATTTTGTTAATTATTTAAAAATATAATTTAGTTTTTTTAAGTTAGATATTATTTAAGATAATTTAGTTTTAATAGTTTATTTTAAATTCTTTTTATATAACAATTTTATAATTTTTATACTTATGAAAAAATGGTATAATTTATATTTTGAATCTAAAATTTGCAATTAAATAATTATTATATAGTTTATAAATTTAGTTACATTTTTATTATTTTATTGACAAAATTGATCTGAAGAAATCTATATATCATAAAAACTTATTATAAATAAATAAAAAATTAAATCATTTAATCAGCTTGGACTCATAGGCTCACAAATTCAATCATAAAATTTGCCAACATCAATATAGATTAGCTTCATTATTATTAATTTTCAACAATCAATTTATAATTTATTGATTATTTTATTGATTTAATTGAAATTTATTTTGAAGCTTATGTATTGTTTATTTAATCATAAAATTTGTTGAAGCCTCATATAACATCATCATCACATAAGTATCAAGCAGTTTCTCAAATGTATAATTTTAACAATATGATTTGTAGTTGAACATATGAACTATAGACTATTGTTATTTGCATTAATAATCATAAAAATAGGGGACTTGCATCAAAGTTGGTACGTTTTGAAAATGATGTTAATGACTATTAGATATGCTAATTTTATGTGAGAGCTTTTATGGCATTTTTATCATATAAGAACTTTCTTTACGTTGCATTTCCTTTTAAGCAAACCAAAGTATAAAACAATTCCTTGGAATTTATCTATTTATTATTTAGATTTGAAATCTCATATTGTACTTGGTTATCTCTACACCATGCTTGCGGTGGAAAAATATAAAAGCTCCTATTAGTTGGGAAATAATATAAGCATAATTATAATAATAGTCGACTATAGATTGCAATATCAAGCAACTTTCAAGTGCATCTTTACAAACTAATAATCTATCAACTATAAAGCTTCGTATACATAACTTAAAAAACATGCAAAGTCATCATTCTCTTTATAAAATCTTATTGCTCAATCAATTCCATCTCAAATTAGTCATAAATTCATTATTGATCTGAACATTAATTTGTTGCAAATTAGTCAAAAACTAAGGGGCCGTTTGGGATCACTTTTATTTTCTATTTTTATTTTTGTTTTTATGTTATTTTTGAAAATATGTTTATTTAGAATACTTTTTATGTGGTTTTATTTTTTATTTTCAAAAACAAAATATATTATTTTTAAAAGATGTTTTGAATATTTTTAAAAATAACAAGTATAATCAAACAAATTTATTTTTAAATAAAACATAAATCAACACAAAACAAAAATATAAAATAAAAATAAAAAAATAAAAGTGATCCCAAACAAGCCATATGAAAAAAATTCTTGTTGCTGATATAGCTTCTAAAATTTATATATCTACAGATAAAATACAATTTAACATACAGATAGTATATAATACATTCCATACAATAATTATCATACATAAAATCACTGATAGCATTCATAAATCAACAAGACAATCATTTAAAACATGTGGAGCAATATAAAACTATATTTAACAACACACGGAAGAAACTATAAGAAGATGTATATTTTATGGAATGAACTCAATGAAATTAAAAGAAAATATCTTACCGTTTTTAACATTGGCCAATAGCTACAAATACATGAGATCATTTTTAGGTAAATAAATAGTGAAATAATAGGTTAAGAAATACACAATGATTTTTAAAAAATTAAATATTTTGAAATGAATTCTCTTCAATGAAATTGCAGACTATTAGTGGATTTTTAGAGGCCAGCCAAATTCTCATATGCTGATTTATTGGTGAAGTTATTGTCTTTGATCATGAAGCCTTCACAAGCAAGCATTGTGTCTTTCCATAAAGATGACAACTTAGTTGAGTTGATAGGTTGTTCAAATTCGATCAATTCTCATAATTATTTTGAGTCATGATTTGAGTTATTCAAGCTTTTATAGATTAGGTGTATCATGTCATATCTTGTCTAAAGTCCACACACATTTGTAAACTTATTTGAACATCAACTTAATTAATGAGCATCATTTCATCATTAAATGGCCTTCAAATATATATTTTTCTAATATTTAAAAGAAAATAAATCACATAACATCATATAAAGAAAATTTTATATCCCTTCATCAATAATTAATTATTGCTCTTATAAAATTAATAATACAAAAGGATAACGTAATACATGATTGAGATGATAAAGACCTTGCACATACATACAAATGTTAGGCTTGGAACATTGCTTCACATATGAGAGCTAAAGCTCCTCACCACTAAGCTATAAGGCTGGTGGCTACACATATAAATAGTTGAGGTAATAAAACCCTCACACATAAACTCAAAATGCACAAAATTATTGAAGTTTTCCATGAGTGCTACATAAAGCTTCAAACCGGAGAAGTATCATAATAATGGTTTTATGCCTCCCACGTCTCAAAAGTGCCATTGACAAAATCATAGTACTCTCCATATAAAGTAAGGGTCTTCTTCCCAAACCTTCCTTAACATAAGGGTAAGTCTTTAGGTTCTCAAGAGAAACCTTTACAGCTTCCTGAAAGTAGTTATAGGCCAAAGAAATTAATGATGTGGAAGAAAAAGAATGTGTTATCAAAAGAATTCAAAATGTATCTCATGTATTGCTTTATTTATTATTATTTGAAATATATTACTATCTAACTCCTATATTTAAAGTCTTGTTATTTTTTGATATTGTAGTTTAACCTAAATTAGGAATAATTTGTGACAGATTTTATGATATATTGTATGTTTTATAATATCGCAATATTTTGAATCATCATGGGTCCTTTCACACTCTATCTTCAAAAAACAAAAGTAAATTGACATTGAATCATTGAAAATAAGTGCAAGTCATTTTTGACTAGTGGTTGAGAGCATTGGCCTTCAACAAGAGGTCTTAAGTTCAAGTCTTTATACATGCGTTGTGTTTGAATTTGCAATTAAATTTGCTCAAATGTCTTAAAAAATATTATAAATAAATAAATTTTATTATCTCAATAGAATAAAATAATAAGTTTCACTATGTAGTGGTGCGGTTTGAAGCTCAATGACTCCATTAACTTTTTATTTTAAATATTATTAGTGCCCAGTTTCTAAAAAAAATTGACAAAATAAATTTAATCTTACCTTCTCCAATTTTGAGCACTTTTCTTCATAGCATGAGCTTGCTTCACACTTTCTTTTGCAGGAGTGCAGATTCTGACCCAATCCTCTATAAAGTCACTGCTTTCTTGATTTCTCGCACATGAATTAATTACAGAGACGTTATAATATGGGGTGGAACGTGAGAAAGTGGGGAGATGCGTGGACTGTATATGGGCTCATGAAGAACGTGAGAAAGTGCGAGGCTTGGAGCTCGCAGTGAGGGAAGAGAGAAAGCAGCAACCGTTGAGAATGGTCGTAGACATTGTGCAAGGGACCGAATCCTTCGCTCCAATTCTGATATCTTCTTGCATGTGGGTGGTGAAGTTGAGATAATTAAGGCTAAAAATTGTTAGAGAAGAAAACTTAGCATGTCACTCCAATTCTGATACCTTCGAGTAACAAGGACCACCATTTTCTATACCAATATTCAAGGTAGCTCTAAATCCGTTGGCCAATTCCATTTGCTGCAATTATTAAGGATTTAAAATAAATAAAAAGCGAGAAAAAAATATAAACTTTGTCAGAAAGATGAAATTCAAAGCTCAGTAGATCGAAGATTAGATTTTTTAAAAAAATTCTTAAAATCGAATGGCAAAAAAAAAAAATAAACGTTAAATTTTAAAAATGGAGCACTATATTAAATTTCTTCAGCAATAAGAGTTTTTATAATTAAAATTTAGATCATAAACTTATAATCAAATCACACTTTTAGAAAACGTAAACTCATCTCACGTTTTCGAGAAAACGTGAATTGTATTCACTTTTTTATAATTTTTTTATTAATTAATTTTTTATATAATAATTATTCGTATTTCTCGTATTTCATATTTTTATTTTGTTGATTATTAAAATATATATATAATTTAGTTTCGTTTTAAGTTAGATATTTATGATAATTTAGTTCTAATAGTTTATTTTAAATTTTTTTATATAACAATTTTATAATTTTTATATTTAAGAAAAAGAATATTACAATTTATATTTTCAATATAAATTTTGCAATTAAATAATTATTACATAGTTTATAAAATTAATTAGTTAATTAATATTATTTTGATAAAATTAATCTGAAGTAATCTATATATCATAAAATTTATTAATAAAATTAAATCATTTAATTAGCTTGGAATCATGGACTCACAAATGCAATCATAAAATTTGCCATGATGATTAACTTGCTAGACCATAAATCATGAATTTTGTCAACATCACTATAGCTTAGCTTTATTATTATTAATTTTCAACAATCAATTTAAAATTTATAGATTATTTTAATTATTTTTATCAAAAAAATATTAAAGCTTTGTTAAATTTATAAATTACACTTTAAAATTTAGATTCAAAATCTAAATTATAATATTTTTATTATAAACACAGAAATTATAAAACTGTTATATTAGAAATAAGAAAAAATGAACTGTAAAAAACTAAATTATTTTAACTTCCTCACTCACAAGAAAATTAAATTATAATTTAGTATTAATTAAAAATTAAATTATAATATATTAATATTTAAAAATGTATGACTTAAATTTTATAAATTTAACATTTTTTAAACTTTTTTTGTAGTATTGTATATACGGCAAAAGAATAATCTTTGCATACATGAAATCAACCCCTAAAATAAACAAATAAATTGACAAACTTTACCCACAATATCCTTAAACAAAATGGTAGATCCAATAAATATTGCATAATTTTAAGTTTCAGATCGGATTAAATTTTGATCAATTTTTTATTATCCTTTTAATGAGAACTGAATATCCAATTATTCAATAGTGTAGAGGAGATAAAATGTTGACCCTAATGAAAAAAATATACAATAAGAAATTTTCATATAAAGAGAGAAAAGGGAAAAGATAGTCTAGAAAAATGAATGGAAAATAGAGATCGGAAGAGTAAAGAAAAAAAATTGAAAGAATACATAAAATTTTTTTGCAATGAAACTAGAGATATAATACAGTGTTTAGACATAAAGTTGATAATTACATTGATAAGTTGTTCTAGTTGGGAGTTTAAAAGATGAGAGAGAGAGAGAGAGAGAGAGAGTAAAGAGCAAAATCACACATACACACAGAAAAAGAACATAAGAAGATTTACATGGTTCGGTATCTTGTCTACATCCACGGCCGCATTATGATCTCACTATATTTCTCACTTATAATTAGCTTAGGAGAAGATACAATTTTTGGGATGCCTCCTATCATGGATTTCCTCTCCTTTTATAGGCTAAGATGAAAGTAGTAGGTTTGGAGGAGAAATAATTTTAATTGATCATCTAGCTACCAATTTTGAATTTTAAGTGTGAAACAATTCAATTTTGGTGGCTACCTAACTTTGAAAAAAAAAAGAAAAATATGTGGAATTTGACTCAACATTTAATAATCTTCCACTTGGAGTCAAAAATATATTATGTTTTAACACTTTTCTCAATATGCTCTATAATACATATCCACTAATGATCCTCGTGTGGCGTCTTCATCATCATGTTTTATGAAGGCCAACTGAAGTTATGCATAACCTCAGTTTTGAGATGGTCACCACCTTGGTCAACATATCTACAAGATTCTTTGTTCTATGTATCTTCTCTAGTTATGGAGTTCTATCATCAATTAGTCCTCTGATGTGATGATATCGTAGCTATATGTATTTTGTTCTTGCATGAAAAATTAGATTCTTTGCTAGGTGGATATCGCGCTGACTGTTATTGAAGAGGGTGCTACTTGTTTATTTTTTTAGTTATTGTAGAAAATTCTTTAGCCATATCATCTCTTTATCTTCTTCTGAAACTATCATATACTCGGCTTTAGTTATGGATAGCGAGACACTCTTTTGCAGTTCATCCAAGTGTTAACACATAACTAATGTGCTCTTGCGACCATCTAAATCTCTTCCTAGTCGATCTCGATCCTTGTAGAATTAGTTCATTATTTTTAAAGTAAATAGCTATATTTGAAGTACCTTTAAGTATCTTAAGATCCACTTCACGGCTTCCCAATGCTCCTCTCTCATAAATGCTCACAACTCCCAGCATGAGTTATATTTATCGGAACATACCATAGCATAAATTAAACCTGTCAGTATATGCATATAGTACCTTCTCCATGCACTCGATTCTTCGATTTTGTTTGCTTTTAGATACAAATAACTACCAAAGGGACTCTCTCTTGGCTTCACATTTTGAACATTGAATCGATTCAAAACCTTCTAGATGTTCTCTAGGATAACTCCAAGGTACCTTTAGATTTATCCGAGTAATCCTCATGCCAAAGACTTCCTGCTACTCTCAAGTCTTTCATTTCAAACTCCTTTGATAGTTACTGATAGAACTAATTAATTTTTGTTATGCTTGCTCCTACAACCAGCACAACATCAACATAAAGCAACAAAATAATGCAAGACTTGTCTAACCCCTTGATGAAGCAATAGTGATCCATCTCACATCAAGTAAACCCATTCTTGCACATGAAGTCTTCAAATTTTGTATACCATTATCTCGGTGCTTGCTTTAGCCCATGCAAGCTCTTTTGAAGCTTGCACACTAAATTTTCTTTTTTTGGAACAACAAACCCTTATGGTTGTTCCATGTAGATCTCTTCCTCGAGATCTCCTTGAAGAAAAATAGTCTTCTCATCTAGCTATTTCAGATATAAGTCTTCAACTGCAACAATACTTAAGGCCATTGATGTCATCTTTACCATTGAGAACACCTTTGTGTAATTGATCCCGTAGTTGAAAATCTTTTGACCACCAATCTAGCCTTATATCTTTTGCTCCCATCAAACTCTTCTTTCACTATATATACCCACTTATTCTGCAATACTTTCTTGCCTTTGGGTAATAGGTCTAATGTCTAGGTTCTATTCTTCTCTAGAAAGTTCATCTCTTCTTTCATGACTTTCTTCCACTAGATTGAATCTCCCACCTACAATGCTTCCAATTAGTGCTCTGGCTCCCCATTATCTATCAATAATAGATAATATAAAGATAGAGAATACCATTGTGTGGGCCTAGATTATCTTCTAGATTTCATCAATGTCATAGGAGAAGATGGCTCTTGAGCTTCTTATATATGAGCGTTTATATCAATACTAACCTTTTGAGTTTTATTAGTATTTTTAATATTGATATTATCAAGGATGACTTCTTCATGCTTCTCCTCATGCTTCATAGCTATTTCTGATATATCCTTATATAGCTTGTGTTCATAAAATGTTACATCTTTGGTTCTTATGACTTTCTTATTTTAGTCATCTCAGAATCAGTAACCAAAATAGCTTGAGCCATATCCAATGGGTTAATTAAGTGCATGACTTTTATATTTTGATATATCCTTATATAACTATTTCTAATTTATTTATTAGTTAATTAGAAAAATTAGCTAATTAGGCCTTAATTACTTTCCTAAATTAATTAAGGGTTAATTAAGCATGAAAGAAATCAACCAATTAATTAAATTCATTTGTCATTGATTAATAGTAATGATATTTGGGAATGGGATTGGGACATTCTTCCTAACCTTTTTCTAAGTTTCCCTTACTTTCAAGAGAAATTGATTAGGGATTAATTGATTAATTAAGTGCTTAATAAGTTTAAAAACTTAAAATGAATATGAACCTAATTAATTGATTGGGGGGTAGGCCTTTAGGTGTTCAATAGCCTAAAAATAGTTAAAAAAATTATGGTTAGCTCACATGTGAAAAATCATAAGTGTACTTAAGTTCTTAAGCTTAATTAACTATTAATTATGAGCCAATTGCATTAGGCCCTTTCAATTGATAAGATCATTGTTAATCTACCTTTCAATTCATTTGCATATCACATTGACTCATAATTATTTGGTTAATTACCTTAAGATAACATAGGTGAAGGTAAATTAATTGATTTTATTCATACCTTAACTTAATTAATCCATAAAATCAACCTAATTACCTCTCATTAAACTAAATTAATTCACAAACATGGAAAGGGGTTAATGCAAATTCTCTCTCTCATATCTTTAAATCAAATGGAAATATGAAATAAAAATGACATTAAGAAGCATTGGTTTATTTTAAATGATTTTATTTGATATGATTATCCTTAGGAATTATTTTGATTGAATGGAACATGTGTCTTATGTCTTAATATTCCACTCCAATCATATTAAATGATGTGTGTCATGTGATTCCATGCATTCATGTTTTCACAATGTTTAAATTTAATGAATTTCCTTTATGTCAAGCTTGCATTTGTTTATTAACCTATGAATATGTGTGGCTATCATCACTATTAAATCAAAATTATTTTTAAAAGTTTATAAGTCAACTATAATATTTGGAGTGATAATAGTTATAGATATATATAAGCTTGCATGTGGTTATGGCTTAGAACATGTGATATGGAGTTCTCTTGCTTTAATCTATATCAATTTACATAAAGTTTGAATGTTGACAAGTGTATAGCCCATTTGAAAAGGATACAACATTTGTTTGAATTCATTCCTATGTATTTCTATGCTATAATTTAGATAAAACTTTACCTTAAATGTATAAATAATTCAATTGAAAGAAATACAACTTTTACATGATTTTTCATTCTTGTATTCATTTGTACATTCATGTGTATTCAAGAATAGTGAGTATATCTAGTCGGATATTCGATGAAGCGAGGGTTTAAGTAGCCCCAAGGAGGTCTTTACCTCACTCACAGTTAACAATGATAAAGTATCCGCTTAAAATTTTACACACTTGTATGTGTATTTAGCTAATGATTGAAAATCTTCTTTATAACTTTAGCTCACATGTATAAATAATTCAATTAAAAGAAATATAACTTTACATGATTTTATTCTTGTAGTCATTTATACATTCATGTATTTAAGAATAGTGAATATATCTAGTCAGACATTCAGATGCGAGACTTTAAGTAGCCCAAAAAAGGTCTTTATCTCACTCCCCTGGTTAACAATGGTGAAGTATTTTCTTTAAAATTTTATACACTTGTATGTACTAATGAATGAAAATCTCCTTTTCAACTTTAGCTCACCTGTATAAATAATTCAATTGAAAGAAATATAATATTTGCATGATTTTCCATTCTTATAGTCATTTGTACATTCACGTGTATTCAAGAATAGTGGGTATATCTAGTTTGGATAGTCTAGAGATGCAAGGCTTTAAGTAGCCCCGAGGAGGTCTTTACCTCACTCCTATGGTTAACAATGGTGAACTATACATTTAAAACTTTTATACACTTATATGTGCATTTAGTTAATGAATGAAAATCTCCTTTTAAACTTTAACTCACATGTATAAATAACTAAATTGAAAGAAATATAACTTCTGTATAATTTTCCATTATTGTAATCATTTGTATATTCATGTGTATTCAAGAATAGTGGGTATATATAGTTTGGACATTCCGAGGATGCAAGTCTTTAAGTAGCCCCAATGAGGTCTTTATCTCACTCCCCTGGTTAATAATGGTAAAGTACTTACTTAAAATTTTTATACACTTGAATGTGCATTTAGCTAATAAATGAAAATCCCATTTTCTACAAAATACACATATGCATCTTTCATTTTAATTATGCCAAAAATATGTTGTATGTATAGATATACTTAAGATTAATACCATATGCATGTTATATGTGATGGAAAAGAATAATTAAATATATGTCACATGATAGTAATTCAATCAAATTAATCTTAAGATGCCCTTCATATTGAATAAAATTATTTAAAGTGATCCTAAACTTAAGACTAATTTAAAATATGTAATAAGATATTTAATAAAGAGAACTAAATCAAATTAACATGATTTAGAAATGACTTAAGGTAGGGATGAAAGAGAGTGATCCTCTCTTTTTCTTCTCTTTATAACACTTTGTTGCAAAGTATAAGTCAAATGAAATAAAAGAAAATACTAAGTAAAATTCACAAATCAATTAAATTACCTAAAGTGAGATCAACCTCTTATGATTAAACATCATTTCATACTTAGAAAATCATAACAATGCTTAGTTAAGGTATACCACACAAGCCTTAATATACACACATCAGAATTAAGTCACCACTTCTAGCTTTATGTTAGGGCGGTGCATGGTATGATGTATGTTTGATTTTATGATGTATTATTTTAAACTCGATGTTAGGGTGTATATTTCATAGATTGGATGTTAGGTCATAATTAGCCTAATCATATTTTTTGAAGGGGATTTTGCTTAACGGTGCTTAAAATAAATCTAAATACTCTCTTTGCAGATTGCTTAACCCTAAGCATATCCAAATTAGGCGGTATTGGTTAACCATGTGCATGGAGCTAACTCTAAATTATTTATATAACTACTTGGATTGTATGGTGTATTTAGCTAACACTTATTTTATAGGTGTAATTAGATTTACCTCTTTCTATTTGTAATGTAATTTTATATTAGGAATTAGGATTAGTGTTATGTGGGGGGCAAGCATGAACATTGGCTAGAAGGTTTACTCTTGGGGTGCCATGTGATGCCTTGAAGCTTACCAAATCAAAAGAAGCAAATCAAATGAAGAAATGAAGGAGACATGAAAAAGAAGATTTGAAGACCCCCCTCGCTAGTATTTATTATTTGTAAATTGTAATTATTCTTTCATATTTGGGTTGTATAAGGGTAGAGCTACCCATTTCTCTTTCAGTTGCGGTGGTACCCACCATTACCTCTTATTCTTTTGCATTAGATTTATAAAATTGATTGATGTTATGTTTAAATTATGCATATAAATGGCATGCCTTTTTCATAATTTCTTTATGAATGATGTCATAATGTGTGGTCTGGATCCGATTAGGCTCTTAGGGACAAATAAATCTTTTACCCAACTACAACTCATAATTATAGTTTTAAATAACTTAGAACCTCACATAAAGCCTAGGTATTAAATCAAGATAATTAAAAGATTTAGCAACCCCTTAACTAAATGTTGTATGCTTAACACCATGCATTCATATTATCTCACTCTTGTTAACAGAGGGTTTCCATCCTTGCACGATAGGAGAAAACTTAAAGTCTCTTTCTAAATAAAAATATCCTAACTATCTTGCAAAATCATATGACTTGACCACATGGTTTCAAAATGTCGGAGGAGTTAGCTGGCTTCCACTCTTTGTGGTTATAAGTCCAACAGTTGGATGGTTTACTCTCGCTTGTGGAGGTAAACCATATACTCATTTTTGCTTAGATTTAAGTCATGCATTTGCTTATACCAAAGCTCTTAAGATTTAGGATCTGAGGTAACTATTTCTTTCATGCTACAAGCATAAATCCTCACCTCTTAGGCTTTTCACAATCTTTGATGATCGATTATAACCTTTAGCAATCGAATAAAAATTTAACTCAAATAAATATTTTTTTCAATTTCAAACATATAAAGCCCAACTATAGGATATATTGGAATGCTCACTAGATTTCCTATTATCATGAGAATTCTCTACTCATTTCCTTTAGCTTCGATAATAAGTCTCTTCTTTTGATCTATCTCGATTGATTTTCCAAATATAACCAATTTATTGATAGTCTTACCCTTGAAATCTTTGGAGACAATAATTGCTTACTTTAATCTTTGGAGACAATAATTCACATTCCTTAAGTTGTAATTAACTATGGGGGCTTGCCCCCATAGGGAACTTTAGAACCCAGTTTAATATAAACCCTGCTTTATTCATCAATGTAAAGTAGGAAAAAATCTCTGATACATTTGAAGACCCATCATGCCTTAGGAGTTCTTATTAGGTGATTTGGTTCATTGAATGGTGATTTCTCCATCTTTCAAGATAATACATCATACCTCAGTTATGTACCTGATCACTTTAATAAGTACCCTCTCAGATCTGCATGGTGTCCCCCACACATCATAAAATAAACACCACAGTGTTCAAGCTTGAGCTTGTTTACCATTATCAAGCTCGAGCTCGATCCGAGTTTGCTTATGAGCTCGGTTCAAATTGGATTATCAAGCTAGTTAATGAGTGGCTCATTTAATGAAATAAACAAGCTTTAATTAAGCCTTAATCGAGCTTGTTCATGAGCAACTTGTTGAGAAATATATGTGAGGTGTATCAATTAAAGCTTATTAAGTCTAAAAAATAATAATTTAAACAATATGTTCACAAACAAACCTTAATTGAGTCATAATCAAGCCATAATTGAGCTCCTTAGTGAGCTTGTTCACAAGCATTAAGCGATAATGATCATGAACATAAATGAACCGAGCACGAGTTGTAGAAGCTTGCTCATTTAGAGTATTTACATAAGTGTTCAAGCTTGTTTGATTAGTTAATCAAATGATCATGAGCAGTAAAACAGTAGCTTATCGAATCGATTCATTTGCATCCCTAACGATGATCACGACATATGCATACCAAATGCACCCTTAAACTCTTCAATTTGAAGCCATTTTAAATGACTTACTAGTTCAATGAACATTTAATTAAAATATAAATCTTTTCTCACTAAATATTATTTTATTCAAAATAAAGTTTTAGATATATATTCGTATAATTCATTAGATCAATTATATACATTAATATCAAATTTCTCAATTAAAATTCATAAAATATTTTTTATTACATCACATGAATTTTAAGAACACCAACATGAACTTTTATTTATTACATATTAGCTTATTATGAAAAATAAAATTTTAAAATATTTAACTATTATGAAACCATAATATTTGCATTGATTTAGTATAAATTCCAACATCTAAATTTTGTTAGCATATTTGACCAAAATTTAATATATGAGCTGACCTTTTTTAGATTAGCTTTAAAAAAAATTTACGACGTAAATTTCTATCACATATATATTTCAATGGCATATACATATCTTAATATTTTATTATACATATTATAATTGTTACGTGCAAGAATATTCATGATGGTTGAGAGAAGGTGATTAACATTTTAGCTTTATATGAAGATTCATCACACACATACACAGAAAAAAGAATTGTAGAAGACAAAATGTATTTTTACATGGAAAACTCCTCAAAGGGAGAAAAAATCATAGGGCTTTGCCCAATTGAAATAGTTAAACTAGTATATATCAGTGACCACAAATAATGCTCTTCCTTATAGCTAGGATAAAAGTTGATACATTAGACATGAATTATAGAGAGCAAACTCTAATATAAGTGATGGCATGAGCTAACTACATACTTTGACTTTATAGATGACGTCGTGTGTCAACAACAAAAATCGATCATATAGGCAAAAATGTGAGTCAACAGGGTGCATCAACCATATGTGTGTTGACATTCATAAATGTTGCTGGTGTGATGATGATAGTATAGTCGATGATAATAGTTAATACAATATAGTTGGTCGATAATGATATTGATCGGATAGCTAATAGTGGTCAAAAATAGTCTAATGAAGTTAGTCTAGATGGGATCCAACAATAATGTGGATGGCGTCCGCAGATGTTATTCAGGTGATGGACTAGCAATAGTGGTCAAGAAATAGCTTCATGGCGGTGATGATGACCAGTAGGTAGTGTTGAGATATTAGTCGAGGTAGCGGTTGTACAATGTCAGGATGTGGTAGCGGCGGCGGTGGTGACAAATAATGATGATTTGGGTGGCGATGCTTGGCGGTTTAGTGAGACATATGATCAAAGTTCAAAGATGGAGGTTTGCAAATTGGACTATCGGTCGATAGCGATAACAATGGTTTGGCTGAAAAAGTGAAAAGTGGTTGGTGGCGGCAGCTGACGGCGATCTAGTGGAGGGTTTGGGGCATGGCGGTGGTATAGCTAGGCAATAATCTAGTAGCATGGCGACAACATGGTGGTAGCGTCGATCTGCGACGACAATAGTGGGGCGATACCCGGCGGCGGCAAACATCAATATTATGATGGTGGTTGAGCGGTGATCCAACAGCAGCGGCTGGTGGCAACCCAATGATTGTTGGGTGGCGGCGACTGCCAACGGCTAACGATAATCATGTGATGGAAGGCAACTCGATGACAGTTGGGCAGTAGTGTCCGATGGCGATCCGATTGTGGCTGTTGATGGCTATCTTACGATAGTGGTTGAGTGGTGCTTTGGCTGTGTTATGAGATTCTTCAAGAGTAAGAGCTCCTTTTTTTCTCCAGCTTAGGTCCTTTTATATGAAGAATGATGAGCTATTTATAGATTTTGGGAGTAATATTTCTTATAAATATAGACAAAATCTGAACTGCTCCATCAAATGGCTCAAACTGATCCCCTTGACATTGAGATGCATTTAAAGTATTTGAATGTCCAAATAAAGTTATAATTTAGAGATCTTAGACTTGTTAGATTCATCTTGATGAGATGCTCGATTTGACTATAAATAAGATATGTTCGGAAGCTATTTAGGGATCTAAATGATATCCTAAAATTTTTAATTATATTTTAAGTGCTTAATTTGGATTTGAACTCAAACCGAGTTGCTTTTGATCCCATCGAGATGATTATATTGGCTCTATGATGGCCAAAGAGAGTTTGAAAGATTAAGATTTTGATTTCAAAAGATATTCAATCACTCAAACATTAACATTTGTGCTTAAATTAGTGAAATTTTCAAATGATATGTTAATAATAAATATTTTTAATTTTATTAATTTATTTGTAATTCAAAATTATATACCTTTACATCATTTCAAATACAACAAAAATATTATATGTTAGTTTTAAGTTTATTCTGAACAAAATTGGGTTCAAATATTCTGATTTTTAATCATTTCATTACATATTTTTAAAAATATTAATAATTATTAATCATGAGCCATCAGCAAATTTAGAGCACTTGTATTAGTTTATTTGAAAATAATTTTGTAGCTTATGCATTGGTTATTAAATAATACAATTTGTTGAAGTCTCAATGTCACATGTAGCTTCATTATGACATGGATAGTTTTTGAAATATATAGTTTTAATAATAGGATTTGTAGTTGATCATATTAGCAATCATATGAACTTTGTATCACTGTTGGAAAGTTTTGTAAGAGATTTTTATGACTTGTAGACATATTTACATAATAAAATATATTGTAGTATGTGAAAGAATTTATGGTAATTTTATTTTATGAACTTCTCTTACATTGCATTGCTTCTTAAATAAATCAAATTATAGAATAATTCCTTGAAATATTCCTGTGTCTTTTTACTAGTTAGATTCGAAGTTTCTTAATCTGCTTGATTATATCTACATAGTAGAGGAAAAAAAACCTCAAATATAATATATTCGCTTTCAATCTAATATTAGGCAAATTTCAAATGCATCAATATAAATTAATAATTTATTAAATATAAAACTTAATATACATAACTCAAAAAACATGTACATCCATTGCAAAGTCATCATTTTCTTTATAAAGTCGATCAATTTTATCTCAAAATTTTCATAAATTACTTAATAATCAATCATAAATTCCTTGCAAATCTGTTGGCAAATTAATAAAAAAATATATTGTTGTTAATATAACTTCAGATTTTAACATACATAATAGCATATAATATATTCAATACAACATCATAATAAATAAAATTATCATACAATGATATGATCCCACATTATCCAAAAGACTTCATTCAATAATATAGACAAGGATAAAATAAGAATCAGTTTAGGCCATTCTACTGATTAAATAAATAAGAAGAATAAAGATTGGATGCAAGCATCCATAAATTACAAACAGAAGGGCTAGAATTCAAGAAGGGTATTACCGATTACAAATCAATAGAAATCAACAAAATACAACTACCTTACAGAGAAATATCACATGAAACTAAAGATGAGCAAACATCAGAATAACTGAATTCTGAGTATAAATATACAACAAAAGTAAAATAACTGAGCAAAGCATTCGAGCTTTTTTGATGATCCTTCGATTCAAATACCAAGATTCAAGAAATGCCATGGAGATAAAAGCGCAAGAACGCTCCACCCTAACGGAAAGCAAAGTAGTTATAATAATAAGAGAATGCATCTTGTAAAACATTAGAACTAAGTAGATCAGAGGATATAATAGTATAAATAGAGAGAAAGAAAACGGAAGAGTAATCAATATTTTAAAAGCACTTATCTTCTTCTCTTCTTCTTCTCCCACTTTCCTCCTGGTTGTCTGTGAGCCACCTCATCGTGATCAAACGACTCTGAGTGGTCAACCTTAGGTGATAATGAGGAGATTTGCTTTTGAACCGTTATTGCCTTTGTTCTTGGCCGTTGGATGGATTGAGTTTCTTTTGGAACTCTTAAACCGTGATTGATTGGGTCGTTTCACTTGATTTGTGTTTTGATCGAGCGGTTCTTGATTCCCTCACCGGCGACCTCATCCAAACCAGCAAACCTAGCCATCCCAACAAAGCCAGCCCACTCTCTCTCTCGGTAGTTTAGCAAAGCTTTAAATTATTTTTCTATTCTCTCTCTCTCTCTCTCTCTCTCTCTCTCTCTCTCTCTACAGAGAGCAAAGAACTCTTTATTTGATTTTATTTTATTTTTATTCTCTCTTCTTCTCTCTCTCTCTCTCTCTCTCTCTCTCGACGGTTTACAGGAGAAATAAGTTTTTATTTTATTTTATTCTCTCTTCTTCTTGCTCTCTCTCTCTATTTCTCTATCTATCTTTCGGCGGTTTACGGAGAGAAGATAAGCTTTTATTTTTATCATTTTATTTTCTTCTTTCGCTCTCTCTCTTTCTCTCTCTTCGTTCTCTCTCTCTCTCTCTCCATATTCTGAATATATATATATGTATATATATATATATGTATAGATATATATATATATTGTTATTATTATTTTTTTATTCTCTCATTGTTACCTTCCTTCTCTCCGTTTCTTTTCTCTCTCTCTCTCTCTCTCTCTTGCTGTGAGTTCTCTTACTGTGAGTTGTAGAAAAACAAAAAAATAAATCTCTTTCAGATTTCGGCAAAATAAAAAAAAAAGAAACTGAAAAAACATCTTAAATAGAAAAAATTGTGGACTGAGTATAAATTATAATATTGTGAAATCTAAATACTCATATACATCTCTCTTGACATGACGAGGAAATGTGCTATTTTGTACAGGTCAAAGATCTTATATGTCTTTTCTTGGTGAGGTAGAATGACACTCTTGACCGTGGTGCTTGCATCATCTATACACGTCATTTTTGGCATGGTGGATAGGCTCAATGTTCTCATGCGACTCTCCACCTGAGGAGGTGTGAGAATCTTTGTCAGTTAAGTCAAAAAATACACTTATAGGAAACTTAAATTGGACAAATGTTTGTAACTAAAATGACTTAAATAAAATAAAAAAAATTTAAGCATAATATCAAATATATTGCACAAAATAAAAATATGATAAAATATAATAAAAAGAAAAAAAAAGATATGAAAATTACAAAAAAGAAATAAGGTCTAATGATCATACCTATTAGTGAATACCTAAACAAGATTTCTCCAACCTCCAAAACCCACTCAAGTCTTATGAAAATGAATGTAATGGTGGAGGGGCACTCTCATCCAACTTCTATATATAATGAGAGTAAAGAATCTACTATAAAACTCATCATGTTAGAAGACAAGCACTTGAGGATAAAAAGAGCTTATCTTATAAGATGCTCAAGTAGACTTATCACACACATATTTTAATATACATTTTGTCTTAACATTTATATTTAAAAAGATGTGCAAATGACTTAAAAGTAACACATATCATGAAGCACATACTTCGAGCATCATATTCATAAATATATTATATATTGATGTGCATATAAATAATTTGAAAAGATTGATATTTTCACGCATCACGATGCAGCCTAATACTCAAATTATTGCAAGCAACTTAGCATTGCAAATTAATCGAGCATGCATATCATAAAGAAAAATAAATTCAATTGTAATTCTTTAAGAAGTGTGCAAATACTCTCAATTGATTTACACGTTTCATGATGACTGTCTTATGCATAGCATTAATTGCCTCGTAAAATATGCAAATTTTATAAATTGCACAAAATTTCATGAAATTGAAAAAAAATTTTAATTATGCCGCTTTATCTATACGGTGAAATCGTAAGTCTTACTTAATTCCAATCTCAACTTAGGAGTTGGATTGATTCTAAATCAAATGTTAAATCACTAAGAAGAGAATTCAATTTATACATTTGCATACGAGTATCGAAGGTCTAAATAGACAAATTTTATAACTAAGTTCTCTGATGATGGCTGAGATGATTTAAAAATATCAACCAGAGTGGTCAACATTATCAAAAATATCTAAAATATTTATATTCAATATTCTTAAATTCAAAATCCTCAAATTATAAATCTAGATCCAATCTTCTATTATTAAACTAATAGAGTTGACAGAAACTTGAGTAATAAACTAAATGATCGCTCTTCAATGATTGTTGAGTTAATTGAAGATATCAACCATATGGGTCAACATTATCAAAAATATATAAAATATTTATATTTAATATTCTTAAATTCAAAATCCTCAAAGTATAAATCTATATACAATCATCTATTATTAAACTAATATATGGTTGGCGATTTGGAGTAATGAACTAAATGATCGCTCCCAATAATGATTGATTTAAGATATCAATGAGTGATCATCATTATCAAAATATCCAAGATATTTATATTCAATAATATCATATTCAAAATTTTTAAAATATAAATATTAATCGATCCTATTATTAAATTAACAAAGTTGAGGATCCAAATAATAAACTAAATGATCAAACAAACTTATATACCCCGTTGATGATTGCGTTGATTGTAGATTTCAATCGAAGAAGTTCCATATTTAAATAAAATTATCAAATTGTAATGTGAATATTTAATCATTCATACCGCGATGATGGCTGTGTTGAATGAAGATTTCAATAGGAGGGGATACTACCATCAAAATATGTCTAATTTTAAATCAAATTAATATAAATTAAATATCAATTTAAATGAAAAATCTTATGAATTATTAAGCTCAAAATGACTAAATGAAATTTATCAATCTAAAAAACTTAAAGCTAAAATCCATCTACCTATCCACTACTATTTTTGGATGTGACAAATTAAGAAAATTCTAGCTCACAAAGGAGCTAATGCCAAGTCAAGTACATAACTATGTTCACTCTCAATTAATCTCATGCTAGTAAGGATGTAGCTCTACATATGTTGCAGTTACGATAAGAGTCCTTTGATCAGGTGGTTGCTGTCAAATTACACTATTATATTACGGTCATGACTATATCCCGTATGCTCCTCAGTGACTATCCCCTTGGAGATGTGAATCATATGACGCACTTGATTGGGAAAAAAATCCTCTGTTAGCTAAAGTGAACTTAAATTTGTCTCCTTAGACAAATACCACCCTAGAAGGTATCCTTGACGAATATAGGCGCTAACAAGGATCCTTCGATCGAGTTGGGTCAACTACCTCCTCACTAGTAGAGGGACCACGATCGGGATGGGAACCATGGGATCTTGATCGGGCGTGTCATCGATCCCCCAACCATCGACTTTAAATTAATATGATGAATTTTATAAATTTATAATTTCATACTCCACATACTGCTACTATACGCTACACATTTAGTGATTTAACGACTAGCCTCAATCGAAAGTTCTCTCTAAGCTTTGGGAGAGGTAATTAACTATAGGTGCTTGCGCCTATAGAAATCTGGAACTAGATCTAGAGTCCTCACAAAATAAGATTATGAATGCTATATTAATAAACACAGAAAGAAAGGACATTAAATCCAAGGTATTTCACCAACCTTAATGACAGCTAAATTAGATTTAATTACCTCTAACTAAAATGAGGACCACATCAATCCAACCATGCTTTGATCACTGCATTGATCCCGCCATCGACTTTAAATTATGATGGTATAAATTTATAGTTTATACTAATTCTACTATAATATTTATATTTAACGATCAATCAGTTTTCTAGCTTTTATTTATTTTTTAAAATTGAACTTCTCCTCCAAAATAAGATTATGAATGCTATATTAATAAACACAGAAAGAAAGGACATTAAATAACATAAATTTCACCAATTAATGACATAAATTAAAGAAATTAGATATGTTCAAAGCGTCACTCAAAAGGAACTGAGGAGCTATACCAATCCATCCATGCTTTCTATTGATCGGTTCCATGGTTTCGCTAGTCAAGAAGGTTATAAAATTGATATCTATTAAAAAAAAAAATGGAGAATAATTATAAAGCAGCTTCAGTATTAACCTCGTAGAAATTATTAAGATTATTTTTCATATTCAAAAAAATCTTATAAATATGGTTAATGCAAAAATATGAAATTTTATCAAACGCACTCATATTCTTGAAGTGTTGATTTCAATTGTAAAAGATTCCATTTAGCAATTATTAAAAATTTAAAATAAATAAAAGCGAAAAAAAAATAAACTTAGGCTCAGTAGATCGAAGATAAATTTTAAAAATGGAGCACTATATTAAATTTTTTTCAGCAAAATCAAAATTTAGGATCATAAACTTAGAATCAAATCACACTTTTTAGAAAAGGTAAACTAATCTCACGTTTTCGAGAAAACGTGAATTCTATTCGCTTTTTTAAAAAAAATTTTTATTAATTAATTTATATATAAGAATTATTCGTATTTCTCGTATTTCATATTTTCATTTTGCTAATTATTGAATAAATATAATTTAGTTTTGTTTTAAGTTAGATATTATTTAAGATAATTTAGTTTTAATAGTTTATTTTAAATTCTTTTATATAACAATTTTATAATTTTTATACTTATGAAAAAATGGTATAATTTATATTTTGAATCTAAAATTTGCAATTAAATAATTATTCTATAGTTTATAAATTTAATTAAATTTTTATTATTTTTTGACAAAATTAATCTGTAGTAATCTATATATCATAAAAATTTATTAAAAATAAATAAAAAAATTAAATCATTTAATCAGCTTGGACTCATAGGCTCACAAATTCAATCATAAAATTTGCCATGATGATTAACTTGCTAGACCGTAAATCATGAATTTTGTCAACATTACTATAGATTAGTTTTATTATTATTAATTT
The DNA here is from genome assembly GCA_021442155.1 of Cymbidium sinense. Taxonomy (NCBI): domain Eukaryota; kingdom Viridiplantae; phylum Streptophyta; class Magnoliopsida; order Asparagales; family Orchidaceae; genus Cymbidium; species Cymbidium sinense. The sequence goes on from CM038226.1 coordinate 8,435,232, forward strand.
TCAATAATCAATTTATAATTTATTGATTATTTTATTGATTTAATTGAAATTTATTTTGAAGCTTATGTGTTGTTTATTTAATCATAAAATTTGTTGAAGCCTCATATAACTTTATCATCACATAAGTATCAAATAGACTATTATTATTTGCATTAATAATCATAAAAATAGGGGACTTGCATCAAAGTTGGTACGTTTTGAAAGCGATTTTAATAACTTGTAGATATATTTGCGTAATAAACTCTTTAATTTTATGTGAGAGCTTTTATGGCATTTTTATCATATAGAAACTTTCCTTACGTTGTATTTCCTTTTAAGCAAATCAAAGCATAAAACTATTCCTTGGAATTTGTCTATTTATTATTTAGTTTTGAAATCTCATACTGTACTTGATTATCTCTACACCATGCCTGCAGGGGGAAAATATAAAAGCTCATATTAGTTGGGAAAAATTATAAGCATAATTATAATAATATTCGACTTTAAATTGTAATATCAGGCAACTTTCAAGTGCACCATTACAAACTAATAATCTATCAACCATAAAGCTTCGTATACATAACTTAAAAAATATGCAAAGTCATCATTCTCTTTATAAAATCTTTTGTTAAATCAATTCCATCTCAAATTAGTGATAAATTCATTATTGATCTAAACATTAATTTGTTGCAAATTTGTCAAAAACTAATTTCACTTTTATTTTTTATTTTTATTTTATTTTTATGTTGTTTTGAAAACATATTTATTTAGAATATTTTTTATGTGATTTTATTTTTTATTTTCAAAAACAAAAAATATTATTTTCAAAAGATGTTTTGAGTGTTTTTAAAAATAACAAGTATAATCAAACACATTTATTTTTGAACAAAACATAAATCAACACAACAAAAATACAAAATAAAAAATAAAAAATAAAAGTGATCCCAAACGAACCCTAAGAAAATTTTTTTTGTTACTGATATAGCTTCTAAAATTTACATATCTATAGATAAAATATAATTTAACATACAAATAGTATATAATACATTCAATACAATAATCATCAAACATTAAATCATTGATAGCATTCAACAAGACAATCAACAAGACAATATAAAATTATATTTAACAACACATGGAAGAAACTATAAGAAGATGTACATTTTTGGAATGAACTCAATGAAAATAAAAGGAAATATCTTACCATTTTTAACATTGGCCAACAGCTACAAATCATGAGATCATTTTCAGGTAAATAAATAGTGAAATGATATGTTAAGAAATACACAATGATTTTAAAAAATTAAATATTTTGAAATGAATTACACAAAAATGAATTGCACAAAAATGAATTCACTTCAATGAAATTGCATACTATTAACGGATTTTTCGAGGCCAGCCAAATTCCCATGAGCTGATTTACGAAGTTATTGTCTTTGATCATCAAGCAAGCAATTGATAAAGATGACAACTTAATTGAGTTGATAGATTCAAATTAGATCAATTCATTTGAGTCATGCTTTTATAACATGTATTTTGATCCACACATATTTGTTAATTAATTAATTTGAGCTGATTTCCATCATTAAATGGCCTTCAAATATATATTTTCCAATATTTAAAAGAAAATAAATCACATAACATGATGTAAGAAAATTTTATATCCCTTCATCAATAATTAGAATTATTGCTCTTATAAAATTAATAATACAATAGGATAAGTTAATACATGATTGAGATGATAAAGACCTTATACATACACATGTTAGCACTTGAAACATTGCTTCACATATGAGAGCTAAAGCTCCTCACCACAAAGCTATAAGGCTGGTGGCTACACATATAAATAGTTGAGGTAATAAAAGCCTCACACATAAACTCAAAATGCACAAAATTATTGAAGTTTCCACGAATACTATATAAAGCTTCAAACCGGAGAAGTATCATAATAATGGTTTTAAGCCATATCTTCTTGAGCTGCGTTACCACTTCCTCCACTCTTCCCACGTGGAGTTGATGGACCTCCGATGACTCGATGGTGGCGAATCAACGGATTTTTAGAGATGAATCTCATCCGTCCATCAAGTGCAATTTAGGGGTATATTCCTTCAATTCGAGCAGGATTCTTCAAGAGTTACATTGTGAGATGTTGACCACATATGTCTATAAATCAAATCCACAAATCAATTGACGGACTTGAGGTGAGTCCAAATTGAGGCTCAAAATCATTGGACGCCCTTGAAAATGATCGAAACGACCTTCGATCGACAGGACTTCGCCATCGCATTCAGAACGACGAAATTGATTGAAATATAAATATTGCAAAATCTAATGATCAATCAATTAAGCGCTCGAGCTATCAAATTGTCAACATGCATATCAAAGTAATGATGATCAAATGACCTCGCTCATGAAAAAATCTTGTCATGAAACGTCGAAATCTATCAAATGAGACTATTTATGCTTAATTTGGATGAATCCATGCAAATGTCGAGTGATTTGAAGTGACAACACGCAAATTGAGGCTGAAACACACTGGATATCACCTAAATCAACTCAAATGACCTCTGATCGATGAACGGACTTCGCCGCGTCGTAATATCGAAATTGGTCGATATAAATATTACGACTGATCAATCAACCAAGTGGTCGAGTCGTCAACATGTTTGCACACATATTGAGGTCAAGAGGCGTCGACGCAAGTCAAATGATCTGTCGCATAAATTGATCACCGGTTTCAAAATATCAAAATCTATCAAATAAGATTGTTCACCAATTCATAAGTGTGTGTGCTAAAAATCGAGTGAGTGAAATGCGATTTTGATAAATTATTGACTCACTTAACCAAATGGCCTGACAAGAACTAATTCCATAGCGCTCGCAATGGAATTACCTCAAATCGATATATATATCGACATGCATTATGTGAAATCCACATTAAAATTTTTAATAAATGTAAAATTTATTAAAAAAATTTCCAAATTGCCCCCATGCTCAACCGGTCCCCCTATTTTCAATTTTTTGAAAAAGAAATAAAAAAGAAAAGAAACTGAAAAGAAAACCACTCCTCCCATTTTCTCTCTCTCATTCTCTCCACTCTCCTCTCTCTCTTGCATTCTCCTCTCACGTTCAAGAAAAGGTAATTCTCCTCCCATTTTTCTAAATTTTTCCTCTTTCCTCTCTAAATTTCTTCTATTTTGGCCAAAATCAAAGCCCGTGAAGCACACACTCTGCTGCCCACCGCCGCCTCGGTTATCGCTGTGCCGCAGAATCGGTTAAGCCCACGGTCGCACACGGGCGCTCCGCGAACCCGCTCCCGCCGTCGGTCGTACTGCTTCCGCGTCCCGCGCTTCCACCGCTCGTCTTCTGCAAACCCGCCGTCCAGCCGGCGCACGCCACTCCGAGTCCCGTGTTCCGTCTTTCAGCCCAGACCCGAAACCGCACCCGCGCGCGACCCAGCCTACCGCCCCGCAAGGCCCGATCTGACCCGCGCCAGCTGGCCCAAAGTTCGCGCACCAGCCCGCCAAACGCATCGCTCCTGCCCGTATCCCGCCGCGACCCGACCGCCCACTTTCAGTTCCGCAAACCACGCGGCCCGCTGCTGGCCTGCCTGCTGCATTCCACCAGCCCGATATCAGCCTGCTCCGCTGAAACTGCGCAGAACTGCCGCCGTCTGCGATCTGGCCCATTAAACCCGTTTCGCCCGTTCCATGGCTGCTGCTGTCCGCTGATGCCGCCGGTTGTCTGTTTCCCTCCACCTTTTGCTTCTACATCCTGTGAATCCATGGTTAGACCGACTGACTCGCTCCTAAGTCATAACATTTTTCTCCTTATCCCACCTTCCTTTCAATTTGCTTGTCTAAATCATAAATCCTTCTGCTCAAAACCCTATCTTTTCTACTCCACTGCGGTGGACTTGAAGGAACAGTGAACTTAAAGGTAACTGCTTTCCTCTCATTCTACTTCACCAATCTTATTTTGCTTATGGATTCTTTGATTTAACTTACCATCAAAGATATTTTGGATGAGTTAAATCTATAAATTGTTAATTTGTAACCCTATTAAAGCCTCTTTCGGTTAAGAGGTTGTTGTTCGGATTTGATAGGATTTAGTCAACTTAAATGCAACCAAACCGACATTTTGGGCAAGTTACATCCTTTGTAATTCCATTAAAGCTATATTGCATAGAGCTAGATTTGCCTGATTTAACTTAAATCTAGTCAAATAGTATTTTAAAGTTTAATTTAAAGCTATTTGGTCGATAATTTGAAATTAGATTTAATTTAACCCCAAATAACTTTTTGGACAAGTTAAATTAATCTTTGTAATCAAATGGCTATTTGTGTAGGATTTGATGATTTAAGCCAAATTTAACTTAAATTCAGCAAACAAGATTTTTGGACAAGTTAAATAGGTTGCTTTCGTAATCCCATGTTTCACAAGTTAAATTCAAATTTGCAAAATCTTGTTGGTGTATTCCATCCGAATATTTTATAAAATAAGCTTTTAGAAAGACAAACACTAAACGATACATTTAAGCTAAGTGGTCAAAATAAGTCATTTTGCATTAATCTAATTACTATATTCTTGGGTGTAAATCAAATAAATCAAACTCCACTTACTATAGACCCAAATTAAGGTAGGAAAACTTATATTTCAAACATTAGTTAACTCAAATTTTATATATGACATGACCCATGTAATAACTTGGTTATTTATTTTAATAGGTAAAATAAATAATTTTGACTTCCCATGAAAATAATATTGCCAAAACATAAGAAAAGTCTAAGTTAATGAGTGACTTATATGTATACTCAAGGTTAATTTTTTTTTGAAACTTAAATCTAAACATGTCACTTTTAGCCGATTTTATGTAAGTCATGTATTTATCAAACACCTTCACGCTTTACTCGACAATCTATTTTAAAAATGTGAATCTCAAAGTATTTTATTAGTACACTCTTAAAGTGTCACACTCTTTATTATTTATACATATTTAGCTAAAATGAATATCTTTATTGTATGAAGTGATTCCTAAATCTCATTTTAGTTAAATTTTTTCATGATATTTTGATATATGAGATTTATTATGTCTTAAATCTTATTAAATTTTATTTGTATTTAGTAATAATTATGATTTATATTAATCATAGAGGAACAAAATATTCAAAATATTTTAGTGGAATAATCTTACAATTGATAGGTATGTGAATATTTTTATTTAAAAAAATAAGGTGTGCCTTTTGAAAATTTATTGATTTATTATTTTTAATAAAGACTCATAGTGTGTCTTTATTAAAATATTATTGATTATTTTGAGTATAGACTCTGCCTTTATTTGAGATATTATTATTTTTAGAAAAGTAATGCCTTTATATTAATTTTTTTTTGAAATATGATTGAAAATGTCTTTTGATTTTTTTATGCAATCTCTTCAATAATTTACATTAGTATTTTAATTGATTCTTATAATTAGATATGGAGAGATGTTTTAAAAGACATGATGAGTAACAATTATAATATTATTGGTGAAAATAGAATAAAAGTCTAAATAAAGTGCATATAATTAGTTAATGTTAATAGAGGATTAAGAAGAAAATTTCTAGTGTCATCCTAATGATTAAGATAGAGAAGTATATTTTCAAAAGAGATATATCGTGATCATGAAATTTCTTCAAACATAGATCGAAATAAATTAAGTAGATTTAATCCAAAATGGTTTGAATATAAAGGTTAGAGTACAATTGCAAAAGATGTATATTATTTATTTTGTTTTCAGACATAATGGTGAACAAGCATAGATATAGTTTTGATTTTGGATTTAGAAATTAGAAAAAAAATAGATTTGAAGTTCATGTAAGTTAATGTGCATATAGTACTTTAGAAAGTGTGAAGATTTAATGAATCAAGATCATTGATTTATTATGAATAATTTATTAAAATCGATAACAATGATTAAGTTAATTGATTGTATTATCTTTACACCAAGGATTATTTTCATTTATGATCAATACGATTAAAATCATGAAAATTTTCAACTGACTTTTGATCATAATGAAAGTATGAATGTTTTGAAAATGCTCAATAAATAAATTAATTTTTAAGAATTGAATATTATATTAATTAAGACTACTATTATCATTATTTGGTTATTATTTGCAATTCTTTTAAATGAGATGAAAAAAATAATGTATTACATGAATGTTGATAAGAGAGGTTGTATTGTAGATTTTGAATTTTTCAAATGCTAAATTGAAAGCACTTTAAAGCATGGATTGAGTATAACAATTTAATGAGCAAACAACATGATGAGTTTCAGTCTTTAATTTTGAAAAAAATAATTATTATATTCACATTTTTTCAAGCAAAAGACTATTATATAAAAAATCATGTTCAATTTTTTTAATGTGTCTAATTTGATAAATATTGTAAGTTCTAAAGGAGATAAATTTTATTTGAAAGATAATTAAACAAAGTTATCATCAAATTAAATGGAGAACAAAAAGATGTCATTTTTAAATTAAGAAATAACTCTTCAGAGAGATATGCAGGGATCAAATATGCTACATTAATTAATATTCTTATTTTATTTGGATCCATTATAGATGTTGATATAATTATAAAGATTATTTGAAATGAACAAAGAGGTGAAAATGCTTTACTAAATTCAATTCAATGTTTTGAGTTTGTTTTCAATCATACACATGAAATCTATATTAGAATCACAAATGAGTTATCTCAACTTTTGTAGAAAAAAGAATCAAGATTTTATAAATGATGACAATGGTTAAAGTATATCAAAACAAATACTATAAAAAATATAAGAAAGGTTGGAACATTTTACTTAAAGTCATGATTCTATGAGAAAAGTAATATAATTATGCCAAATATGAGTGAAAACTTTATTAACGAGGAGGAAGATATGCTCAATGAATTATAAATTTACTATTATCAAGTTGAGTTATTTTATTTTGTTATTAATATGAAACTGAGCTTAATAATAGATTTGATGAGAAAATACGAATTACTTTTACATGTTGAATCCATGTGATTCTTTCCAAGCTTATAGAAAATTGATATATTCAAAAAATTATCGCAGATTTCTCAAAAGTTGATATTTTTTAGATAAAAACTGGTGAATTATATTATAATGACATTTTGAAGTTGAAAGGGAAGAACTGCAAAAGTTAGTAGAGATAAAGAAAATGATGTTTATCCTGTATATTTGGAATAAAGCTTGATATTGTCAATCATTACAACAATCTGAACGAAAGTATTTTCTAGAATTAAGATGAAAAGAATCATTTGTAATAGAATGAGATTATTGGATAATGATATTTATTACATAAAAAGATATATTTAAGAACAAGAATTATGATGAATTTTAAAATAATATGGAGGAAAAGTTATAAAATGTAATGTGAAAAAAATTTATATCATTATGATGTTTTTTTTCTTTATTTTGTTATATGAGATACTTTATTTTTAATTTAATATAAAGTGAATGATTTTATCTTATTAATCAATAAGTTTCGGATCCACCCTGATAGCACATATTTATATAAATTTAATATTAAATATTTATATTTATATAAATCACATGTAACGTCTTTGATAATGTATAAAATATTATTATTAAGTAAATTATAAAAAGCACATGATATATTATTAAAAAATAAATAAATAATTAATTATTTTGCTATGTTTTGAAATTTTTTTATAATAATAATTTTTATTATTTTAAAAAGATTAATCAATTAGAGAAGAAAAATTTTGAAAAAATAGTTTTAAGTGAGAATATGTTAATGAAACGAGGAGAAATAACAGAGAGAGAGAATTTGTTTTTTAATTATTTTAATTAATATATTTATTTAAAATATTTAAAATATAATTTAAAATTATTTATATAAGATATTATTTTATATAATAAATAATAATTAAATATTAATTATATATATAAATTTATAAATTTATTTAATATTTTATTAATTATATATAAAAAAATTTTTATTAATATAAAGAAAAAAAATATTTAAAATATATAAATAATTTTTTTTTAATAAATAAAAAAAAAGGAATAAATTATATAAATAAAGTAATGAGATATATTATAAAAAAACATATATATATTGAATATATATACATATATATATATATATATATTTTATTTATTTATTTATTTAGTTATTTTATCATTTAAATTATATAAATATTTTAAGACATAAAATAATTTAAAAATAATAATTTTAGAGAATATTTAATTATATATATATATATTATATATATTACATATATTTTTTTGTATATTTTATAAAATAATACAAAAAAAAATAAAAATTACAAAAAACATTAAAACATATAGTAATTAACAAAATAAAAAAAGAATAAATTATATAAATAAAAAAGAATTATATATATATATTATATATATTTATATTTATTTATATAAGTCTATAATAATAATAATAACAAAAAAAATATAAAAATATAAAAAATATAAAAATATAAAAAAAATAAACAAATATTTTAATAAATAAAATAAAGGAATAAATATATAATAAATATATATATATATATATATATATATATATTTATATATATAATAAAATGTAAAATTTTATAAAATATTAAAAATATTTATATAATTAAAATTTTATTTATTATTTTATAATATTTTTTAAAAATAAATATTAACAAAAAAAATAAATAACCAATTAAATATATATATATATTATATAACTAATTATTTATTTATATATATTTTAAATATATTTTAAATTATTTATATAATAAAAATATTTTATAAAATAACTAAATATTTATATATATATATATATATATATATATATATATATATATATATATATATATATATATATATATATATATTTATATATATATATTTTATTTTATAAATTTATAAAATATTTATATAATTTATTTTTTATTTTATATTTTATTAAAATTATTTATTTTATAATTTTAAATATTTTTATATTATAATAACAAAAATTAATAAAAAATTATATATTTTAATAATTATATTAATTAATAAAAAAAACATTAAATAAATATAATTATATATATATAATTAAAAATATTTTAAATTATATATTTAATTATATATAATAAAAAAAAATTAATAACTAAATATATTTTATTAAATATTTTATAAAAAATAATTTTAAATTATATATTTTAAATATTTTAAATATATTAATTAAAAATAATAATAATAATAAAACCTCTCTCTCTCTCTCTCTTATATATATATATAAAAAAAATATTATATTTAAATAATAATTATTTTTTAAATAAAATTTTAAATTATTAATTAAATTAAGACTAAATATTTTAAAATAATCCCTTTTTTTTATTGAAAGATAAACTTTCTTTCCGTATAAGAAAGATTTATAATGATCGAAATAGAAAAATAGATAAATTTGTCCATATTCTTCTCTTTATAAAGTATTCATATTCTAATTTTATGTTTTATTTCTTATTTCGATTTTTCTTTATTTATTTATTAAAATTATTTATTTATATATTTTAAATATTTTTATATTATATATTAACAAAATTAATAAAAATTATATATTTTAATAATTATATTAATTAATAAAAAATATTAAATAAATTTATAAATTTATATATATAATTAAAAATATTTTTAAATTATATATTTAATTACATATATAAAAATAAAAAAATTAATAACTAAATATATTTAGTTATTAAATATTTTATAAAAAATAATTTTAAATTATATATTTTAAATATTTTAAATAATTATATTAATTAAAAATAATAATAATAATAATAATAAAACCTCCCTCTCTCTCTCTCTCTCTCTCTCTCTCTCTCTCTCCCAGTGGTTTCTCTCTCTCCCCATGCCCGAAAAAAAAATAGGAATTGCGCCAATAACGTGACATATGGCACTTCGTCAATAAACAGACGACTTTTATTTGCTAAAAAAATAAAATTTCGTGCCTAAATTGCTAATTACAATTAAGACTAAACCTATTTTAAAAATAATCCCTTTTTTTTATTGAAAGATGCACGCGCTCCCCCACTTTCTTTCCGTATAAGAAGATTTATAGGACTGAAACTCCGATCGAAAGTGAGAAAATAGAGTAAATTTGTCCATCCATTCTTCTCTTTTTAAAGTATTCATATTCTACACTCTTTTACTTCGTTCTGCCCTATTTCTTTTGTTCGATTTCTTTTTTTCTATTTCTTTAATATAATCTCCGATCTACAGAGGTTTTGATTTCATCTTCCTTATTGAGTTTGAATTTCTTTGCTGTGAATATATTTGAAATAATTAGTAATTGCAGGAAATGGCATCCGTCCAGCGATTGCAATCAGGATTGGAGCAGTTTAAGAATAAAGTTTACGAGTGCGTTGATAAATTACTCTCTTAATTTTATTTCATTAATTGTAATGTTTCAGGAATGGTTTCTAAGGAATATGGTCATCCATTTATTTTTCTTCTAGTATTTATATTGCTTTTCGGGATAGAGGCAACAAAATTTGAAGATTATTCTTCTGATGTCATTCATTTTTTTTCTCATCCTTCGAATCTTATCTATTGATCGTGTTAAAGAAATTGTGTATTCTCGGAGGAGATCAATTTTAATAATTAATTAACTTCATGATGTGGATTCATTTGTTTTTACGTAAGCAAAATTGTTTTCTTAAATGTAACATATTTATTTATTTTTCTTTTATTTTCTTATGGCAGGAAGAAGCCCGAGGTCTTTAAGCAGCTTGAGGGCCATAGTCCAAAGGTATGTAGGGATTTCCAAATTAGTTTCAGAAATTATCTCCATTGAAGGAAAATAATTAAAAAAATCAATTTTCAGTAATGGAAATTCATGTTCTCAGTGAAAATCTGTCTTTTAATAATTCGTTTGTTGTTGTTTTATTGGTTTCCCCCTTCAAAAACATTTAACCTCATCAATTTTGTTATATTTTAAAATTATCTTTTCTTTTCAAATTTATATTTCTTGGATTTGATGTCTTCCTCTCTCTCTCTCTCTCTCTCTCTCTCTCTCTCTCTAGTGATAACAATTTTTTGAGTTATAGATGCAGCAGTATTGAGTTTCTCATCACTTATTTGGGATTGTAAAAAATATAAATTTGACTTGTTATTATTATTATTTTTATATATTAGCTGTTTGCATCAACTCATTCCTAATAAAATTGATTTAAGTTTGATTTGTATTAAAATGAAAATGATACATATGATTATTTGATTAATTTCATATTTTTTCTACGTTCTAACAATATTATAAATTACATGTGACAGGTAGAGAACATTATTGTTATTGGTCATAGCCGTTGTGGAGGAATCAAAGCGCCCCTCTCAGTTAAAGATGATGGCACTATCAACACGTAAGTTTTTTCTATATATGATCATATAACTATAATTATAATATTCTTTTATATTTATTATTTAATGCAAGAATGAAATATTAAATTTGATCTCATTATTAAAATTATAATGCAAAGACTGTAGTACATAGCAGGGGTAATGCTTCAGATAAATGACTTTAAATAAAATTTAAGTCATGTATATGTCATATTATTAATTAAGTTGTGTGCGCAGTGACTTTATAGAGGATTGGGTCAAAATCTACACTCCTGCAAAAGAAAGTGTGAAGCAAGCTCATGGTGGTCTCTCCTTTGAAGAACAGTGCTCAAAATTGGAGAAAATAAGATTAAATTTATTTTTTCAATTTTTTTTTAGAAGCTGGGTACTAATAATATTTAAAATAAAAAGTTATGGAGTCAGTGAGCTTCAAACCCCACCACTACATAGTGAAACTTATTATTTTATTCTATTGAGATAATAAAATTTATTTATTTGCAATATTTTTTAAGACATTTGAGTGAATTTAATCGCAAACTCAAACACACAATGAGCATATATAAAGACTTGTATCTAAGACCTCTTGTTGAAGGCCAAAGCTTTCAACCACTAGTCAAAAATGACTTGCACTTATTTTCAATGATTCAATGTCAATTTACTTTTGTTTCTTGAAAATAGAGTGTGAAAGGACCCATGATGGTTCAAATATTGCTGGATATTATAAAAACATGCAATATATCATAAAATCTGTCACAAATTATTCCTAATTTAGGTTAAACTACAATATCAAAAAAATAACAAGACTTTAAATATCAATAGTTAGATAGTAATATATTTCAAATAATAATAAATAAAGCAATACAGGAGATACATTTTTAATACTTTTGATAACACATTCTTTTTCTTCCCCATTATTAATTTCTTTGGCCAATAACTACTTTTAGGAAGCTGTGAAGGTTTCTCTTGAGATCCTAAAGACTTACCCTTATGTTAAGGAAGGTTTGGAGAAGAAGACCCTTACTTTATATGGAGAGTATTATGATTTTGTCAATGACACTTTTGAGACATGTGAGGCTTAAAACCATTATTATGATACTTCTCCTATTTGAAGCTTAATATAGTACTCATGGAAACTTCAATAATTTTGTGCATTTTGAGTTTATGTGTGAGGGTTTTATTACCTCAACTATTTATATGTGTAGCCACCAGCCTTATAGCTTTGTGGTGATGAGTTTTAGCTCTCATATGTGAAGCAATGTTCCAAGCACTAATATTTGTATGTATGTGCAAGGTCTTTATCATCTCAATAATATATTAACTTATCCTTTTGTATTATTAATTTTATAAGAGCAATAATTCTAATTATCGATGAAGGGTTATAAAATTTTCTTATATGATGTTATGTGATTTATTTTCTTTTAAATATTGGAAAAAATATATTTGAAGGCAATTTAATGATGAAATGATGCTCATTAATTAAGTTGATGATCAAATAAGTTTACAAATGTTTGTGGACTTTTAGACAAGATATGACATGATACACTTAATCTATAAAAGCTTGAATAACTCAAATCATGACTCAAAACAGTTATGAGAATTGATCTAATTTGAACAACCTATCAACTCAATTAAGTTGTCATCTTTATGGAAGGACGCTATACTTGCTTGTGAAGGCTTAATGATTAAAGACAATAACATCACCAAAATCAGCTTATGGGAATTTGGCTGGCCTTGAAAAATTTGCTAGTAGCCTGCAATTTCATTGAAGTGAATTCATTTTTGTGCAATTCATTTCAAAATATTTAATTTTTTAAAAATCATTGTGTATTTCTTAACCTATCATTTCACTATTTATTTACCTAAAAATGATCTCATGTATTTGTAGTTGTTGGCCAATGTTAAAAATGGTAAGATATTTCCTTTTAATTTCATTGAGTTCATTCCATAATATGTACATCTTCTTATAGTTTCTTCCATGTGTTGTTAAATATAGTTTTATATTGCTCCACATGTCTTAAATGATTGTCTTGTTGATTTATGAATGCTATCAGTGATTTTATGTATGATAATTATTGTATGGAATATATTATATACTATTTGAATGTTAAATTGTATTTTATCTGTAGATATGTAAATTTTAGAAGCTATATTAGTAACAAGATTTTTTTTCATAGGGCTAGATTGGGATCACTTTTGTTTTGTATTTTTATTTTGTATTTTTGTTTTGGGTTGATTTATGTTTTATTTAAAAATAAATTTGTTTGATTATACTTGTTATTTTTAAAATATTCAAAACATTTTTTTGAAAATAATATTTTTTTTTAAAACAAAAATAAACCACTTAAAAAAATACTCTAAATAAACATGTTTTCAAATACATAAAAATAAAACAAAAAATAGAAAATAAAAGTGATCCCAAACGGCCTTAGTTTTTGACAAATTTGCAAACAAATTGATATTCAGATCAATAATGAATTTATGACTAATTTGAGATGGAATAGATTGAGCAATAAGATTTTATAAAGAGAATGATGACTTTGCATGTTTTTAAGTTATGTATATGAAGTTTTATAGTTGATAGATTATTAGTTTGTAATGATGCACTTGATATTACAATCTAAAGTCGAATATTATTATAATTAAGCTTATATTATTTCCCAACTAATATGAGCTTTTATATTTTTCCACTGCAAGTATGGTGTTGAGATAATCAAGTACAGTATGAGATTTCAAATCTAAATAATAAATAGGCAAATTCTAAGGAATAGTATGAGATATATTAAAATCGCTTTCAAAATGTACCAACTTCGATGCAAGTCCCCTATTTTATGATTATTAATGCAAATAACAATGGTCTATAGTTCATATGTTCAACTACAAATCATATTGTTAAAATTATATATTTGAGAAACGTAATAACAATGATACTTATGTGATGATGAAGTTATATGAGGCTTCAACAAATTTTATGATTAAATAAACATAAGCTTCAAAATAAATTTCAATTAAATCAATAAAATAATTATTAAATTATTAATTGATTGTTGAAAATTAATAATAATAAAGCTAATCTATAGTGATGTTGGCAAATTTTATGATTGAATTTGTGAGCCTATGAGTCCAAGCTGATTAAATGATTTAATTTTTTTATTTATTTATAATAAGTTTTTATGATATATAGATTTCTTCAGTTTAATTTTATTAAAAATAATAACAATTTAACTAAATTTATAAACTATATAATAATTATTTAATTGCAATTTTTAGATTCAAAATATAAATTATACCTTTTTTTTCATAAGTATAAAAACTATAAAACTGTTATATAAAAGAATTTAAAATAAACTATTAAAATTAATTATCTTAAATAATATCTAACTTAAAACAAAACTAAATTTTATTTTTATAATAATTAACAAAATAAAAAATATGAAATACGAGAAATACGAAAATACGAATAATATTATATATAAATTAATTAAAAAAAATTAAAAAAAAGTGAATAGAATTCATGTTTTCTCGAAAACGTGAGATGAGTTACGTTTTCTAAAAAGCGTGATTTGATTCTAACTTTATGATCTTAAATTTTAATTATAAAAAGCTCTTATTGCTGAAGAAATTTAATATAGTGCTTCATTTTTAAAATTTATCGTTTATGTTTTTGCCATTCGATTTTAAAATTTTTTTTAAAAAAAATCTAATCTTCGATCTACTGAGCCTAAGTTTATATCTTTTTTCTCACTTTTTATTTATTTTAAATCCTTAATAATTGCAGGAAATAGAATCTGCCCAACGATTGAAATCCAGTTCGAACACTTAAAGAAGGAAGCCTACGAGTGCGTTTGATAAACTCCGTTTCATATTTTTATGTCATTAATCGTATTTATAAGAAATTCATTCTTGAATATGAAAAAATAATCTTAATAATTTCTACGGAGACGAAAAAATAAAAATAATAAAAAACTACAGAAGCTGCTTTGTATAATTATTCGATCCATTTTTTTAATAGATATCAATTTTCTAATAACCTTCTTGACTTCGGCTAAATCATAGAAAGCATGGATGGATTGGTATAGCTTTAGAACATATCTAATTTCTTTAATTTAGTTGTCATTTAGGTTGGTGAGATTTATGTTTCTTGGATTTAATGTCCTTTCTTTCTGTGTTTATTAATATAGCATTCATAATCGTATTTATATTACCTATTTAGAGAAAAATATCATATTTAATTACGATGAATGTGTCACAACGATTGTCTTAGAAAATATGTCCTAATTTTTATTATTAAATTTAATTAAAACAATATAACTCTTTTTTTAGCATACTTGAAAACATTTTATTTTTATTCTTTATATATGCTTTCAAGAAAATAGTTGATAACGAACACTTATTCCTCAAAAATAAAAATAAAGAAGTTTATCAAAAAAGAATATCAGATTTTTTTTTTCTTCCCAAAGTGATGGATTAGGCCAATTAAGGAAAATTTTTAATTATATTCGACTAGAACGTTCAAAAATAGTAGCATATTATTAAAGTAAAGATATTGTGAATTAATTTATGTTTTTGATTCTTTCAGGTATTTGCGTATTTGGATTCATGTGTTTATCCATCGGTATTATTTAACTTTCAACCTGAGGGTGAAGATCATCTGTCATGGTTGAGATTTGACTTTCAATTTCGTCAAGTCTTCAGACACATTAGTATGTGAGATTAAATTAAAAAATCTCAAAAAAAAAAAAAAACTTTCACCTGAGGGTAACATGAATAATTTGATCGACCTAATGACAATGATCTATCAACTCAACTATTTATATTTGTGGAGGTTTACCTTTCAAAAGTGTCAACATTTCAAGTGCTAACATGTGTATATATGTAAGGGCTTTATCATCTTAATCATGTATTAACTTAATGATTTATACTATTAATTTTATAAAAGCAATAATTTTAATTTGATTAAATATTATGATGTTGTGTAATTGTTGACCTCCATACATCAATCGAAAGCATAAGAGACAAATTCGACGCCGGATGCAGAGTGCAAATCGTCAAATACACCTATTATCATCAAAAATTGGTCAAAATTATATAATATGTCACATTAATGTAGAAATTGATTGATATATATATATATATATATATATATATATATATATATATATATATATATATATTGCACAATCCCAATGGACCGATTAAGAATGAGAGATGCGCTACATATATATCGATAATGATGCCCGCAGAACCTTTCTCAAATTGATCGCGTCGTTAGCCAAACAAAATCTAAACAACATCTTTCGAATAATTGGATGAGTTTGAGTGAATGTCGAGTCATTCAAATGCATATATCGTAATTGAGCTCGATTTTATTTTTTATCGTCCAAAGTTGTGAACGAATTATGAAAATGGATTATATCTTTGCATCCGAAAGATCAAAATTACTTAAAATAAACATCTATATTGCTTAAGGTTGTTGAACTAAAAAAAATTTCATATTTCAAGATTTACGAAAGGCAATAGGTTTTACGAGAAGATGATAATTATAATATATATATATATATATATATATATATATATATATATATATATATATATATATATATATATATATATATATATATATATATATATATATATATATATATGAATTCATGTTAATCACATTATTTAAATTAAACTATAAATATAATTAAGTCAATTCAAATTATGAAGTCATGAATATAAAAAGTTTATAAAAAGTTTATAAAAAGTTTATTATTATGCATATATGTGAACTTCGGTTTATACATATATTACATATATATATATATATATATATATATATATATATATATATATATATATATATATATATATATATATATATATATATATATATATATATATATATATATATATATATATATATATATATACATATATATATATACATATATATATACACATAATATATTTTCTTCAAAAATCTTTTATAAATAAAAATCATCTATTTAAAAAAGATGAGAAAATGAATGAGTAATAAACTGATTTATTGCACCAATCTCATTTGATGATTAAATAACAATACCGGCAAATTTCCTCAACCGTTGTATATGTATAATTTTACCGTTGTATTTATTCTTTGAAACTATTTTATTTAGGTATATTTCCTACAAGTTTGGAGTTCTTTGCAAGAGGGTTTGCTTATTTAAGTGTGCATGAGTACTCTATACTTTCATGATAGACCAATCTCATATATTATTTTTCATGATTTCCCTTTGGATAATATGTTTATTAGATTCCATAAGCAATTTGAAGGTTGATTAGTTAGTTTTAGAGTTTGCACTCTCTACTCTCATGAGAGCACAAAGTTTTTTTCTCATTTTTTCCAATTTTTTGACCTATTTGGACAAAAATATTTTATTAGATTCCATTAGTAATAATTTGGAGGGTTTGGTTAATTTTGGGAGTTTGCATCAGACTCTAGTACTCTCATGAGAGTATAGAGAATTTTTTTCATTTTTCTAGTTTAGAATGAAATATATTCATTTCTTTTAGAAGGTTTGTTAATTTTGAAGAGTTTTCAGATTCAGACTCTGTTCTCATGAGAGTACAGTATTTTCATATTTTTCACTTTATTTGGCCTATTTGGAGAGAATATGTTCATTACATTTCATAAAGTAATTTGGAGGCTTATTGGTTAGTTTTTTAAGGAGTTTTCATCTATACCTGTACTCAGATTCTCTCATACTCTCACTCTAGAGAGTACGAGCATTTTTTGCTCATTTCTTTCTAATTTCTTTTGCTTTTGGAGTGAATATGTTCATTAATTCATTAAGCAATTTGAAGACTATTTGGTTTGTTTTTAGGTGTAATTTGCATCTGTACTCTCTATACTCTCATGAGAGTACATAACATTTTGCTCATTTTTTCAATTTTTTTTGGCCTGTTTGGAGAGAATATGTTCATTACATTCTATTGGAAGTAATTTGGGTTGTTGATTAAGAGGTATGTACTCTTATGAGAGCATGAGCATTTCTTTTTTCATTTCTTTGGAGGAAATATGTTCATTACATTCCATTGGAAAAGAGGTGA
Source organism: Cymbidium sinense (assembly GCA_021442155.1). Classification (NCBI taxonomy): domain Eukaryota; kingdom Viridiplantae; phylum Streptophyta; class Magnoliopsida; order Asparagales; family Orchidaceae; genus Cymbidium; species Cymbidium sinense. Next base: position 8,453,656 of record CM038226.1, read on the forward strand.
TTGGTTGATTTTTAGGGGAGTTTTCAGATCAGACTCTCTCTCATGAGAGATGAGCATTTTCTCATATTTTTCACTTTGGAGAGAATATGTTCATTACATTTCATTGGAAGTAATTTGGAGGCTTGTTAGTTTTAGAGTTTTGCATCATACTCTTTGAGAGTACATAGCATTATGCTCATTTTTTTCACATTATTTATTTATTTTGGAGAATATGTTCATTACATTATATTAGAATAATATGGATCGAATTTGGTTTTAGTAATTTGTATTTGCACTCTTATGAGAGTACAGAGTATTTTGCTCATTTTTTTCAATATTTTTTGCCTGTTTGGAGAGAATATGTTCATTATATTATTAAGTAATTTGGAGGCTACTTTTAGTGAATATTTATATCTGTACTCTACTCTCAGAGTAAGATCTTTTGATCTTTCAATTTTGGTCATTTGGAGGAAATATGTTCATTACATTCCAAGGAATAACTGGAGGAGTTAGTTTTAGAGTTTTGTATCTATACTCTCAGACTCATGAGAGTACATTTTCACATTTTCTCCCACTTGGTTTGGAGGGAATATGTTTTAATACATTCATTTGAAGTAGGATGATTGGTTGATTTTAGAGAGTTTTATCTCACTCTATACTCTCATGAGAGTACATGAGTATTTTCACATTTTTTCCAATTTTTGGCTTTAGTGATAATATGTTTAATACATTCTATTTGAAGCTTTTCAGACCGATTGGTTGATTTTTATGGGAGTATCTTTGGTCTGTTTGGTGATAATATGTTTAATACATCTCGGTGAGAGTACAAATATGTTTAATACATATTGAGAGTACAAAGCATTTTAAAACTACTTGTACCTTTGATCACTCACACGCCATGTGGTTATCCTAATTGTCCCTTTATTGTATGGAATAATCTACTATTTCAATCGATTCTTAGTTCTTTTGAAACCATATATTGGTGTATCATGTTATTAATATGGTGGATGATACCATATGTATGTGGGACCTTTCTAGATTTCCCACACCATGGGGTTACCTCTTTGGTTATTATGGATTGTGCATTCTGATATTATGTTGGCACTGTTTGGGGTTTCTTATCTTAATAGTGATTTGTGTTGCCTTCTCTCCCATGTGTATGTGGTTGTGCCTTGGTAAGCAGGTAACTTTGATTGGTGTTGCTTTCTAGTTTGGGGTGTTGCTGGCTATGATTTATGCAATTATGTTGGCAATATCTATTGTTTATTATCTTAGGAAGGAGTGCTGTCAACCCTTTATCAGTCGGATTTATGGTAACTTATCTTCCATAGTGTTTTGCACTGTGCTTTGGTAGGTATTTAAGATCACAATTTTCATCCATTGGCTAATGTTTTCCCAGTTTGAATGATGATGGGATGATTTCACCCATTCCTTCCTTTGAAGTTTGGATGCTCATGTGGTCCCAAATTGGTGACTGAGCCTTTCTATTATATATCACATTTTACTTTCAACCTATCACTTTAACGATGCTAACTCTTCCTTCCATGTGCATATTGGTTATTTGCAAGTTCCTTCTCTGGAGACATAGACTTCTCTTATCCTCAAGAGTTGATGGTATAAATTGTTCCTCTTATTTATACCTTTTCTTCTTTTGGTTTTCCATATGTTTGATGATTTTGGGGATTTATTCTGTAGGATGTCTATATATATCTCTTTAAGCGAGTTCTTGAGTTTATCCCCTTTTAAGGCCCTTACATCATTTTATTGTGGCAATAAAATTCTATATGGGTTCCCAAAAAAAAATAAATAGGTCTTCACTAATGGTCCAATTTCAATTACTAAATTTATTTATGCTTATGAAATCTAATCATAATGTATAATGTTATGAAATTTGTATCAAAATGCTTTTTGTAAGTCTTTTCTATATAGCCTTATATAGCTATGAGTTCATTCATCAATCTTTAATATTGAATTATATTTTACTCATTAAGTACTCCACATTTTAGATATCTTTACAATGTAGTATATTTGATTAAGATTTTGAATCAAAATATAGTTTAAAATTAGTCATTAGTTAATTCGAATTTAAAATATGACATAATTTGAATGAAAATTAATTAATCAAACTAAGAAACTATTTAAGAAATTAATGACATGTATCTTACATATGTGTTATGATTATGAGTAGAATGAAAAATATAAAAAAAATTAATGTATTTTAATTTTTCTAAATGATAATTAAAATTATCTTCAAATATTAATTTTGGTTGAACATATATTTTAAGCTATTTTAATTTATTCAGAGAGAGAATACAACAGAAACGGACAAAACCTAGAACAATATGTTCAATTTATATTTTAAGATATATTACAGCTGCAGAGAAATACATATCTTAAATTACATTACATTTAAGTGTTTAATTTAGAGAGAGTACAGAGAGTAGAGAGGAGAGAGAGAGAGTACAGAGAGAGCACGAGAGTACAGAGTGAGAGAGTACAAAGAGTACAAGAGCACGAGGGTACACCAAAAATTGCTCAAAAATGGTTACTATTAAGGATCCCAAAAGTCGTAATGGAATCTACTTAACATATTAATGAGACAGCAAAAAAGGTCATAAAAAGCAATCCAAAAGTCTCAACTTTAAGGTTACAAAACATTTTCTCTCGACAAAGAAAAAGTGAAAAAATTAAGAAAATAATATGTATCCCGAGGAAAGAGTGCATACAAAAAACACCTCAAACATGCTAATAATGCCTCCAAACTACCACGATGGAATATAATAAAATAATTGTACCCAAACAGCCCAAAAAAATTGGAGAACTTGTACATAAAAATCAGTACTCTCAGAGGCGTACAGAGAGTACAAAGAGTATAGAGAGTACAGAGAGTACGAATGCAAAACTCTCCTAAAAACTAATAAATAAGCCTCCAAATTGCTTCCAATGGAATGTAATGAACATATTCTCTCTAAACAGGCCAAACAAAGTGAAAAAAATATGAGAAAATGCTTTGTACTCTCATGAGGGTACAGAGATTACAGATGCAAAACTAACATAAAAATCAATCAATCAGCCTCCAAATTATTTCTAATGGATGTAATAAACATATTTCCTCCAAACCAAACAAAGTGGAAAAAGTCAAAATAAATCAGTACTCATGAGAGAGAGAGAGAGTACATGCCATACCCCAAAACCAATTAGCCTCCAAATTGCTTCTAATGGATTCTAATAAACAAATACTATCCAAATAGACCAAAGAATCTGAAAAAAAGAGAAAAATGCTCTCTACTCTCATGACAGTATAGAGATTACACATGCAAAAAAAACCCATAAAAACCAACCAATCAGACTTAAATCAGCTTCTAAAGTCATGTATTGAGCATATTATATCCAAACAGGGTCAGAAGTCTTTTAAAAAAATGCTAAAATGGGTTGTACTCTTCTAAGAGTAAAGAGAGGACACATGCAAAATTGAAGTAAACATTCATAAATCAACCTACAAACAAATTGTATAATCGACATATATTATATCCAAACATGCCATAGAATTCGTCAAATCCAGAGAACCAAACATCCTAAAATATGATATATTAAATATTTCACAAGGAAAATAACTCAAAATTTTGAAAATAATGATGTGTACCATCATGACAGTACAAAGAGTACATATGCAAAACATCTCCAATAACAACTAAAACACGTCCCGTTCATTTAAAGAAGTTAAATGTTCCAACTGCTCACCTACTAGATGGTGAGAAAAATAGAGAAAATCCTAAATTCATTAAAGTTCAAGAATGCAGGTGTAAATACCTCATGAAGTCGCCTACAATACCTCATGAAGTCCAAGCATTGATGGCTACCAGAAAGATGAAGAAGGCATTATGGTAGAAATCATTGAAGAAGAGCCCCAGGAAGGAGAGTAGTCCTTCTAGGATGGTGAAGAGGCCAATGACTATCGGAGAGCTCATGAGGGTGCGGATGAGTGTGAGCAAAGATTCACGGATCCGGTGGGTTGCTCAGGATCTTTACTAGCCATCTTGGGAGCGTGTAGAATCTATCATTTTTCCACTAGAGTTAATGCAACAGTTTAAAGCTTCTGATTTTTCATACCAGGAAGAGTATGAAGCTTGGCATAGTAGAAATCTGAAACTTCTTGTGGCTAGGTTACTTCTACACCTCTCATGGCATTAGATAAATCGGATGTTGCATCTCAAAGCTTAGACATATCGTGTGGAGCTTCAAATAGCCCATAGACAGGAAAGAGTTTAGAGTCAATGCAAATTCTTCGCAGTGTAATGTCCAAAGCTAGGTCGGTAGATGGATTTTCTTATAATGCATGCCAGAGTGGATGGAAGTCCCTGAATCTCCACCTATACTACATGTTGTTAGAAGCATGTTTGATTACAAGGAAGGATGTAATAGATGAAATAAATGAGTTATTGGAATTGATCAAGAAGACTTGGGTTGTCTTAGAATATCTCTGATGCTTCATAATCTATGTTTCTTGTGGATTTTATTTTCTCACTTTGTGAGAACTGGGCAAACAAACTTTGATTGGTTGCAATAGATAACCAACTAATGGAGGTTTTGGAGGATGCTAAATCAAATAAGGATGTGGTTTACTGAAGATATTAAGTTCAACCTTGAGTTCAATAATGGGATGGACATAAAAAGACTTTTAACTATTTTGAAATTGCCACCCACCTCTTCGATGAAAAGAGTAGTTTAAAGTGTATAATTTTATGGAATAGTAGATAGACACTACCAGATTTCATCCTCATTTGGTGAGAAGTTTAGATCTGGTTCAGTTTCAAAGCACTATAGTTAATCCCCTCTCAATAAGTGAGAGAGAACTTTAATTAAGGGTCATTATCGCTTAATGCGTGATAGTAGCATATATAGTTTTAGAATTTAAGATATAGAATTTATCATTTTACCTTAAACTCGATGGTTGGGGGAATGATGACGTGCCCGATCTAGATCCCATGATTTCATCATCCTGGGCAGTCACGGTCCCTAGTCTACTTAGTCAGAGGAGGTAGTCAACCCAACCTAACAGAAGGATCCTCATCAGCAACACATGGGTTACATCGTCCAAGAAATCCTTGTAGACCTGGGGTGGTGTTTGTCTAAGAAAGCTTAAGTTCTACCGACAGAGGCTATTTGCCTTATCAAGTATCCTATGATTCACAACTCAAGAGCCATTGGGGAGCATATGGCTACGCGTGATCATATAATGGAGCTGACCGCCAAACCACCATCAGAGGACTCGTCATCGCTTCATCTGTGGAGCCTACTAGCCAAGCCAAAAGGACGCACGAAGGATTGATTGTGAGTGAACATAGTAGAACACTTGATTTGACATTGGCTCTTTTGTGAGCTAGAGTTTTCTTAATTTATCACCCCCGATAAATAGTTGAGAAAGGTGGATAGATTGAGTTTGATTTGAGCTTTTAACGATAGAGTTTCATTTAAACAATTTTAGATTTTGAAAAAATTAATTGAAATATATTTAAGAGCTTTAGATCCTGTCAACTCTGTTTAGCTGCCAATAGAGGATTAGATCTACTGTCACTTGACAGAATCAGTTTCTCTGATATTTCACTGATTTGAAACACTTTTTATAAGTTTTTAGATTTTGTTAACTTGGATCCAATCCTAAGACTAAGAAAAGAATCATCCTCAAACACTGAATTTAAGCATTCAGCTAGCACATGTGTGTTTATAGTTTTAGATAATTTCATCTAACTAATGAAATCATTGATTGTGAAAATCATAGGATGAAATTCCTTGATTTTGGTTGAAGGAAGCCTTATAATTTTTAAAGAATTGGATTTAGTATTGCCTGCATTTGAATAAAGAGATGTGATCGGTGATAAAGAAGGTATTTTGATTTAGATTGTAATTTAACATACACACTTACACTTAGTTTACTTGTTGAATTTTTTGTAATTTTTCAACTTGATTATGCTAATTTACATCAATTTTGAAAATTATGCCGATTTTAGTGTTTGTTGCTTCAACCCTACTCATGCTTATTAGTTAGCATAGTAATCACCTCCATTCGCTTAAGAATTATTAAACTCAATTTAGATTCATCCTTAGATTTTGAGGTAATTGCGTTTGTTATGAGTTTGGCATTAGTCCCCAAATTTTAATTAAAACTTGTCTAATTTTGTGAAATTTACAAGAAAAGAGAACTCATTCATTACTTCCATTTAGAGAATAGCTATTAGAGTTTGTGAGTTTAATATTAGCCTCCCTCAAAGTTTGTGAGTTTAATATTCGCCTCCCCCAGATTTCACTTGGATTTTAAATAAATGTTCTTTCCTTTCCAAAATTTTCTTTAAAGGCTCCTCCCCTTTTTTCTTGTTTGACACTTTTAGTTTAAAATTAGCTGCAAGTTTCCCTGCTCAGCGTTCTTAAGTTAGTCCATTTTACTCTCCCATTTTTCTAAGTCAAAAGATTTGATGCAATTTCGGCAGCCTCTCGGCATCATCCCCGTGTAGGGGGCTGCATCGAGGTGTTTTGGCTTACTAATGCTCATTGAGTAGCAGTGGCACATGACACCGCTTTTCATCTCGAGCCGAGCACAACGAGGCCTTCATACATAAAAAAAGACATACAATGCAATATATATTCCTCCCCCCTTTTTTTTTCTAAGTTTGGAAATTAGAAAAATTTGGACCATTTCATCCTAGCGACACATCTAAGTGGTGGCTTACTCAGATGCCCCATCGAGGATGAGCGTGTGTCATGACACCACGCCTTATTTTTCATCTCGTCGCCTCGAGCACAACGAGGTCTTCAAACAGAAGAAACACAAGCATGTATATATATTCACATTCATGATCCCACATGTTGATGCATTTTTGAAAGGCTAAAAGAACGGGTTAGGTATGCGAAGAATGTAAGGTAAGGAGTGCGATGCCAAAAAAGGGATGAATTCACATCGACGATGTTCTTCCCTCGACTTGGCTGAAAGGTGGAAGGCTAAAGTGAGGACGCAAAAAATTGAAGGAAGAATTGCTTGTCGACGATGTTCTTCCTCGACACGCGGCAGGAAAACGAGATGGCTAAAGCGAGGGGTATGATGCCGAAAATTGAAAGAATAATTCACTTGCTGATGATGTTCTTCCTCGATTTGCGGCGAAGCAAAAATGACAAAATTTGGATGTGTTATGGGCTCATGGGGATTTGAACGGCAGTTTATGGGTCGGATTGCATAGACGGCCACAAGGAAGGAGGTTTGTTAGATAGGGGGAAGGAGGGCTTGTGCATGGGGCTACAAATAATGGAGGCTGAGAGGCAAACCGAGTCGGGGAGACGGGCTGAACCATATGGCACAGAACGTCAGAGCGGCGCATGCGGAGCGACGAGGTCGAGGAGTGGGATCGAGTTTTTCCACGTCGCGTCGGGTCGTGGAAAAGCGGATCGGAGACACCGTGAGGACAGAGCTGGTCGGCGGGTCGCGACAGTCATGGAATGCTGATTTCATAGCGATTTTGGGCAGGTCAGCAGCGGTCGCGGCAGTCTGGTCTGAACGACGAACAGGCGCCAGAGCTGGTCTGTCTTGCGGACGCTGTGGGGACCTGAGGCGGCACAATGGATTTGCACGGGAAGATGGCCTACCAACAGCTGAGAATGGACTTCGATTTTGCACGCGGACGGGCGGATGGGGCAAAATGGGTCGGATGAATGCGCTTGGTCGATGGGAGCGCGAGGATTCTGACGAAATATTCATAAAAAAGGAAAAAAAAAGATTTTACCTTCTAGAAGGGAAGGGTGTTGAGAGAGAAAATGGGCTTTGGAAAATGAGAGGGAGAATGAGAGAGTGGGGAGTGAGAGAGTGGGAGGAGGGAGTAATTTTTCAGTTTTTCTCCCTTTTTTTTTTTAGAAAACTAAAAAAAAAGAAAAATGCGGGGAACGGTTGTTGAGTAGGGGTAATTTAGGGATTTTAAAATTAATTTTAAATTGATTAAATGGCTTTAATTTGAATTTTACACTAGTAAACATACATAGTCAATATATATACCGATTTAGGATAATTTCATTATTCTAATGCAATTTATCCGTTCACGATCGAGGCCATTTGATTCGACGCCAAATTGAGTCAATTTCAACTTAAAATACGCATTGCCACTTTGATCACTCAATTTTCACGCAGATTCGTTCGAATTGAGTGCGAACAATCTTATTTGATAGATTTTAATATTTTAAAGCCAATGTCGTGATCAATTTCATGAACAGAGGTCATTTGATCCTCATCGGTGCCTCTTGACCTCGATATGTAAGGCGTTGACGACTTCGGCGGTTGATCTGCTCATCAAGTCGCAATATTTATATCGACCAATTTCAATATTTTAAATGTGATGGAGAAGTCCGTCATCAATCGGAGTTCATTTGAGTTGATTACATCCATGAGTCTATTGCATGTTGTCACTTCAAATCACTCAACATTTGCATAGACTAATCCGAATTGAATGCGGATAGTCTCATTGATAGATTTTAACATTTTAAAGCTAACAACATGATCGATTTCATGAATGGAGGATGTTTGGTCATCATCGCAGCCTCTTGACTTTGATATAGGCGTCGACACATTAATAGCTCAAGCGCTTAATCGACTGCTCATTAGATTTTGCAATATTTATATTCTGATTAATTTCGACATTTTGAACACAACGGGAAAATCCGTTCATCGATCGGAGGTCCTTTCCACCATTTTCAGTGACATCGAGTGTATTTTGAGCCTCAATTTATGCACTGTCACCTCCAAAGTCTATCAAATTTGACTTGTGGGCTTGACTTGATTTATGATACATATACGGAGGTCAACAAATGCCCCCCAACAAATGTGATTTAGCATGGAGCGAGTCACGTTTGATGAAAATTGGTTGACCCTTTGGGCTGGCCACAAAACTTGGATCATTTCGGCTTCGATTGTAATAGCTTATGAAACTTTAACATGATTTGTGATTAGTATGCTGCCTTGTTCAGGAGATGCTAAATGACAGTCAGAATCGACTTGTCGGGATCGACTTGTCAGATTGATAAAAGCTCTTACACCATATACTATCTGCTTTAATGGATTTATTGAAGATCTCTTTCTTTTATGTTCTAGCAGATTTGAGTCTCCTCGACCCTTCTTCATGCTTGGTTTGATGGAGGAATTAGTCTGCTATTTTGATGAAGGACTCCATTAGGGAATCATCCGCTTGATTTTGAATTCCTTCATCTAGCTTTGAGCTTGAGACTTGATGAAGGATTGACGACTTGTCAACATTGACTTGTCGGAAGTGTATGTATGTCATGAACCCGTACGCTTTGATGGATTCGTTGGAGGATACATAGATGACCTTCCGCTTATATAGGGTCAATGTTGAGTTATTAGTCTAGTAACATGTGCTTTAATAGACCTAATAATCATTTCTTTACTTTTGTATGAACTATGAAATTGCTTCCTCGGTCTTGTGCTTTCTACTTTAACAGACTTGATGAGAAGATAGGCTTTGATCTTTGCTTTGAGCTTGATTAAATCATTTGAGAATATATTAAAATATCACCTTGTAGGTAATATGAAGATTGATTTGAGGCAGCCCTGAATTGAGCATTTTCTCAAATTGCCTTGATCTATCAATCAAGTATAGAGATCTCTTGGATCTTGGTTGCTTGTAATCACTAAGCTCAATCTAGTTTGAGATTGAACAGCTATTGTCATTGGATTGACGAGCAAGGGCTCTTTCACTACGGCCTTTTCTTGCAGCTTGTTGAGTGAAAGAACTCCCATATTTGGGCTTGTTGAGTTCGACCTTTAGAACTTACTGAGTCTTTAACTTAATAATGGATTAGTGTTTTGTTATCGACACAATGGGGGGCTCTTTCACTGATTTTTTCTCGGCTTGTTGAGTGAGGAGAGCGTCAGCAACTCAGCCATTTGTGGGCTTGTTGAGTCCGACCTTTAGAACCCATCCGTGTCCTAGACTTTATGATGTAGAGGTTGATGTTTCTCCAAATTAATTGATTGAAGCTTCTGAAATCGGGAGTTCTTTTGACTTGATCTCCAAAATTTGGCAAATCTGAGAGATAAATTTCTTGACATTTAGGTTTGTCCTTTCATGCATAGAAATAGATTTTTTTTGTTCCTACAAGAACATGTAACTTAATAATGATAATTATAGATATATTCGTGGATTTCGTAATGATCTGTCAACAATAAAAAATATATTTGAGGATCTCTTTGCACATGTCAACTCAAATAAATTTAATATAAACTAAAAAATGCCTTCTTGTGGGAATTTTAAAGTATGTTTAGAGAATTTTCAAGATGAAAATATACAAATACATCCATATTTGAATTGATGTACTCTAAAAGAGATTTTAACATATTATACATTTCTCAGATATGAAAATCTAAAATGCCCTGTGTAGAGAATTTTTAAAAAAAGTTCTTCATCTGAGTATGTTTATCTAAGGATCTCGGCATGAAGCACGATGTCAACCTAAATAGATATACTAAAAAAAATACCCCTTGTCTTGCAGGGGTATTTCTATTGTACCTTGGGAATGTATTTAACATGTATAATACTTTTTCAGGTAACGACCGTTGATTGGCGGCATTGGTCTTTCACCTTTTAGGTTGATGAGCTGGTATGCCTCTCCTTGATACACATTTTTAATGATAAAAGGGCCTTCTCAGCTAAGCTCAAATTTGACACCAAATTTTAGTTTGAGAATAATTGGTCTTCTCAGCACCAGGACCAATTCCCCCTTTTGGAATGTTCGAGGCCACACCGTATGGTCAAAAGCCCGGACATCTTTGCTCGATAGACTTCTAAATTTTGATGAGCTTGTAATTTAACTTCATCAAGCGCATCAAGTTCCTTCATTCTCAGACGAGTATTTTGATCTTCAGTTAGATTGTACTGGATGGCTACTCGAAGTGAAGGCAACTCAACTTCGGAAGAAGCTTGCCCAAATACCAATGAATAGGGAGTGGCTTTAGTGGCATCTTGTAGGTAGTTGACAATAGAGCCTTTACTAACTTGTTATGCATTCTCTCTTATTTTTAGTAAGAATCTTATTGAGCAGCTTGACTAATATCTTGTTGAAGGCTTCTGCCAAACCATTTGCTCTTGGATTGTATATTGAAGAGTATCGCCAATCAATTTTATGTCGATTGATAAATCAATAAATCTGTACACTTTTAAAGGCTGTGCCATTACCAAAAATTATTTGGTATGGCACTCCAAATCTATAGACTATTATGCGAAGAAGTTGATCACCGAAGAACTTCTTTAAATGGAGTATTTCACCGCTTAGAGAAATAGTCACTAGATGAAGGATGTCCAGCTGATGACGTCAATTACTGGTCTAGAGGATTAAGCAATTCTCACAGGATGCACTGTTAGCATGATTATCTTTGACCACCATAATAATATGAATCCTAAACCATCACTTTGAACTTCACTATCACTTTGGCATCATAGCCACATTTGTTCAAAGGATCACGATATAAAGTGTTATTGACAGAAAGCATAGTGTAGCATTCTTCCGAGCTAATTTATTACTTAGTAATTTTCCTTCTTTAAAGTAGTCGATGAAGGCTTGCCTCCAATCACATGACTCTTCTACAATAAAGGCCTCACTTTGCTTTTCTGATGCAATGTCATTCTTAGCTCTTCTTGGTACAACTTCTTGTTGATTTTGGGAGTATAAGGAGAAACCCGAGTCACATCCGGTCAAATTTGGTAACCCCTCTACCCATGGGAATACTTTATCGCTCTAAGACTCATCGAGTAAATATGTCGCCAATGACATAATCACCATTCATACTTGCCATTTAGCTCTTGCTAAGCGCCTTTGCTATTCTCGGATCGAGAGACTCGAGTTTGTGTGATATTTTGTATCTGCTTCATAAGCTCAAGAACTCGCTTGTGATAGAAAGCTAACTCAAGCTTGTTGAATTCTATAGATGCCAAGTACTGATTTATAAT